>OZ038466.1:25169996-25354996 GCA_964036295.1 Plumapathes pennacea
TACTCACTATTTATTTGGAATAATTAAGACTGTAACTATGACACATTGCTTTATTATTCACAGATTTCCACTCACTAATGAGTCAGTCAATTTCCACATCTCCTCTTTTTTTAGGTCTTCCTTGCATGGGTAATAACAATATTCTTGAGTCTTCATAGTGCTGGTAACAGAATATGTAACTAATGTTTTTTAAATACTCGGATGGTCAGAATACATAGATTTGATCATATTCTTGGGAATCTAATCTTCATGTCAAGCAACTTTGATGGGTTACTTCTTTCTACACTTATTTATTATTTAACATTATAAAATATTAAAATAATTTATGCAGTTCAGATAGTGCTAGCCCAGTGATTGCATGAAATTCACTCCTTTTTTACCCTGCAAAGGAAACGATTGTGAACTTTTATACTAAGATTTTTAACTATCTGTGTTCCTGGTTTACTTTTGAAACTTTTTATCTCATCCATTAGACATTACTTGGTTTATGGTAGTGTTGGAAACATGTAAAACAAGAATACCTAATGAGAATATTGTCCTAGGGCCTGATTTATTTTAAGAAAGCTGGTGTTTGTATATTGTTTGTGTAGACACAGGAAGTAAACTATTTTTCTACTGTGATATTTGACTGTTTCAGATAATGTAATTATGTGGGGAAGCAAGAATATTTTGTTGAGGCTGGAATTTTTTTATTTCGCTTCTCGGAATAAAACTTATGCAAGACAACCCCTCTTGCTGCAAAAAAAAAAAAAAAAAAACTGGCTTTTTGACAGGCATTCACCTAAAATAAAGAAGAATTCGGAGTAACACATCTTAATATGAAAATCTTATCGAAGAGTTAAATTTTAACTTGGTTGTATCTTTTTTCGGGAAGAATTTCAAAATTTTCTGACGTTATCTTTCATATCATCAGCAATGGTACAGTAAATGTACTTTATTCATCTAAATGGATGTTCCTAAAAGGACCTAAACATTGTGCATGGTCGTCATCAAGTCGATAAACGCGGTCATTTGTGTAAACTGGTGAGGGCCACCACACAAGCCACGAATTACTGGCGGTGTGTTAATTGAAAGTTATTCGAGTTTGAATTATTTATCCGTTTCTTCGCGCTGTCGATGGGCGGTTTTGTTAAAATGCATACTGACTCGAGTTTGGTAATCACAAGACACCTACTAACTATAGACTGTTTTTGAAATGGCAGGTGATTTTGATGTGTTCAAAGAAATGAAGAACTCGACAAGCAATTTTTTTCCTTTGAGTCCGACTGAGTCAGTCCTGCTGCACGCTGCGGATAACTCAATTCAATTTTTCGAATAAATAACTGCGCCAAACCAAGATCTTTCCCCAACCTCTTGCTTGTACCGGGTTTTGGTTAAGGATCAAGTAAAAAGCTTGCTCTTGCCTTAAAAAATATCAAGGAAGGCATTGCAGTTTGTTGAAAACTACGAGATCGGGTCAAGGACTGTGCATCGCTAATACTGCCACTCTGCTGTCAGGAGGCAAAGGCACTGTGACGTCCGGACTGTTTCTTGTACGCTAAAGTTTATATGAAACTACACAAACAGGATACCAAAACTTGAAATCGAGGTCAAAAAAACAGTACAAAGCTTGGGGGAGGAGCGTTTGTTTATGCCTCATTTTTCGCAAATGTGGGAGAAGCGAGGGAGAAGCAGGAAGCGTTCGACCGAGCTCGTCCTGGTCCCCCAATTGAAATTTATGATACAAATCCATGTTCGCCTGGCCCGACCTTAAAAGTTGAGAGTTCCTGTTTATATCAAAAAAGCATTATTGTATTATATATCAGAAATTGGGGCAAATAAACTACCCTATTCTAAAACAAAACATCTGCACCTATCCCTTTTAAATTATTGGTCAACAACTAAAGTGCAGGGATTTAACGAAAGATTGACCAGAAACTTATATCACAAGCTCAGGACGTACTAGGAAGGTTGTTTGATGAGCGAAAGCGTCTCATTTTCAGGCTTAAGAATGACAAAAATATTAGGCCTAATCATGAGGGTTAGTTCAACCGTGCTTTAAAACACTGGGCCTTGCTTGCTAATGTTTAGTCGGCATTTTTGTCTAGTAACTTACGACCAAAGTTTAAATACCACATGCGAAAGCCCAGATACACAAATACACCGATCGCGACTTCCCTCGGCAAAAAAAATGTGAAATACCTGCCGACTATTGTGCAATGTGTTCATCGAGGCCCGGTTGCTCGAAGCCGAAGTTAACCTTGGATTAACCAGAATTCGAAGGTGACCATTCGCTCCAGGTTAAGATCCCCAACCTTCCTCCCATTTTTCAGCTACATGTGCAGTTGTACTGTGTTATAGTGACTTAGGTTTGCGAATGTTTTGCTTTTGCTAGGCTACATGATATATTATACATTTTATATGTTTCATACATACCGATATTTAATACGCACGAAACACTGAAGCCGGAAACTTCGTTTGAAAATCTAAAAATTAGCTAATTATTGTCGCAAACGGCTTTTTTCACTTTCGGATGACTGCGGTATGTATATACAGGCGGAGTTGCAAGGCCAGAGTAATCGAGTCTCAGTTACCACCTACTTCCTAGTCTAATTGTTTCTTTCGGCTTATTCTGGAATGAGCTGAGCTTGAAATTGAATTACCAAAACACACATAAAGACAATCTCTATAAACATTGAATGATTTTTATTAATACATAATCACAAAAATTGATTACAAAAATTAGCGCCTAGCCTACAAAAGTCACAAATGTGTTCTTAGGCCACCCAACAGAATGTTCCATTTCTCATCACTCAACCATTTTATGAGCCTTTTGAGAAAACAAATGTAAAGTCAACTTTTGGAGAAACAAGTTTCCTCAGTCTCTTTTAGCTACGTTTTTAAGTTGATAAAGCCTTCCATTTCTTGCAATTTAATTCCAATCTAGTACCGTGGACCTGTTCTTCTTTCCCGGCTAATTCACAAAAAAAGATAAAGCGATAGAAAGTGAAGCACATTATGGGAATGGCCTAATAACCCAATTCAAAATTTCAACAGTCAAAATTAAGGCACAAATTTTCCCCTTTTTTTTTTTTTTTTTTTTTTTTTTTTTTTTTTTTTTTTTGCAGTATCATTAATTGTTGCGCTGACTGATGTTAGCTTAAAGAACTGCTTTAACTCACAAAAGACACCTCAGACAACGCCTTCAGCGCCAGCCACTGCGAGAGGTAGAACGGCTTCTACTGGACGAACTACTGGACGAACGGCGTCTACTGGACGAACTACTGGACGAACGGCGTCTACTGAACCAACTACTGGACGAACGGCGTCTACTGGACGAACTACTGGACGAACTACTGGACGATTTTGGTTTTGATGTTTCGATAGATGCATTCGCGTCAACCTTTCCTTCAAAAGTTATCTCGAGTCCAAGGATTTTAATAGAGACTTTCCCTTCCGCCTTGATTGATCCTTTAGCTTTAGTGGTCTCTCGTTTTTCTTTGCCTGCAGAATAGCATACAGGAGAAATAAAACGATTTTCGACAGACCAGCATGGCTAAAATATCCACAATTAGCCAAGTGGGAAGAAAGAATATAGCGCGCACGTACTGGTATACGATACACTACCTTCAGATGCACCACAGGGCCCGGTTTTTCGAAAGTCGATTAAGCTAATCCAGGATTAACGAAACTCTTTCTCTCGACCTCTCTGCCAATAAACTGCTGGCTTTTGTTCGAAGATGGATTAGAAAGCTTGTTCCAATTTAAAACGTTATCAAGAAAGTCGTTGTGGACGAAATTTTCACGTTTTCAGGCTAAAAAATGACAAAAAAGTTTAGACCTAATCCAGGATTAGCCTAATCGTGCTTTGAAAAACCGGGCCCAGGTCTCTTTAGTAGGTTGAATTGACTGCGCTACATTTAGTCAGCGGACAGCATGTGTTCAGTTTGACAGCCATTTCCTCCTCGCCCATCAAATATTATGTTTGACATCCTTGTGTCCACTTGTTTTAACTGTTTTTTGAGTGTTCTCCCAACATCATGCAAGTGTTTACAAAGGCAAGGAAAGCATATAATCTTGTTTTTATATAAAATAACTGAACGACAAATTCTTGATAAAAACAAATTGTTCAAAATTTGATTGATTCAAAATGATCAAGTTACCTAAGTATATAATCTTCCAAAAACCAGAAAATCGTCCGAATAAAAGAGTCGGTTTCACGGGTTTCGCTCAAGTTTTGATAAATGAAAACGGAACAGCGCTCACGTTCACTTAAAAAAGTTCTAATGAAATGGGTTTTCACAAAAAATATGTCGGCCATTTACATTATATGATTACTATAAACAGTACGTATTTCATTTTTAATCATAAATATTACAATTTCCTCGAATGTGATTGGTTCATAAACCCCCCCGATTAATCATTAATTGGACACCTATTGTTCTGTAATCGGATACTTCTTTGTTCTGTAATCGGACAGTTGGCTTGACCAATCATAAGCAAGAGTGAAATTTAAATGCACCAATCAGCGTTACACTGATTTTCAGTGGAAAACTCGATTGCCGGTGTGAGTTTGTGGCTTCTCGAAAGGCGAATTTTGTTAATTCTTGGACAACTTAACATGCAAGGAACAGTTTGTGGTCAATCAAAGAACGTGAACAGTCACTATGTAACGAAAGAAGACAGGAAATTTTCGCCGGTCGGGCGCGTTTGTTTAGTTCACGACATCGCCAGCATGCTGTGCTATAGACACTCCGAAACTTACGGCTCGGCCAATGTCAATGAACGTCGTTAATTCATTTCAAAATCATGGAAGAAACTTAACTTTGTTGTGATGGACTGTGATGGACAAACGCTCCTAGAAAATTAAGCCGTCAAGAAATCGGTAAGTTTGTAATTGCTGTGCCGACCCGCTAAGATACAGATTTTTTCAGTCTTGAGTATTTCCTTTGAATGCTTTGGAGTAAACTTCTGTGAAAAAAATAAACTAGTATTCTGAGTTTCAAAGTACCTGTTATGTTAAAAAATGTAAACCTGAAAAGTCGAAATAAACTGTCTTTCAATTTGTGAGTTCGTGATGGGTTTACTGATTTTTACTGAGTGTAAAGAACTTACACATTTTTTACTTTTACTTCAAAAATCCGCATTCAACTCAAATCATTGGGTAAATTAGCTTCTTCTTTCTCTCAAGTATTTTAAGTTGATATAACTGAGAGCTAGATAACTACGAACAAGCGGCGTGTTTACAAACGCCGAACCGTGTGTACGCGCGTGTTAAAATAGATCGGCGATGAAGTACTTCTTGATGCTTTGTTTTTATGTATAGTACAGGAGAAGACGCTGAAGCTATATGATCATTTCATTCTCATAAATTGCAATATTTATGATTAATTGGTAAGAGGACTTCGTGTCGTCCGATGTCGGTCTGTAATCATACTCGTGATTACGAAATCAGACTCCCGCGAAGCGCGGTCGTCCGATTTCGTAATCACTCGTATGATTACAGACCGAATCGGACTCCACTCAGTCCTATTACCATTATTAATATGTACGATACTGTCTGATTAGTAATGAAACCGTTTCACAAAAAAAGAGCGCAAAGATACGGAAATGTTCCTCCCGTGGTAAGCTTTCAAGAAGAAATGACAACACGATATTGTTGAAATAGAACACTGACTCGAGGCAATTCTTAAGAAACAGTGTAACATATAATCTATTCATACATAAATGCATACACGTATTTATCGTGCATCGATGATAAAGTTATTGTATACTTACGGAGGTAGGGTCCTTCGGGGACATTCACTTGCGTCGCATATTTCTCCAGCAAGTAGATTGGGTACTCGTCGCATAAAATAGCCATCTCGTCACTCAGGGTATATCGCTCTTTAAACTGTAAATCGACATGCCATTTTGTAATGGTCCTGGGTACGTGTTCCTTTTTCGGATACTTGGTTTCCTGTTTACAAGAGAAACAAACAAACAAGCTAATCAACAAAACCCGACATATTTAACTTTGTGTGTTGAACTACTGCCGCATTTTGTTTACAATGAAGCGATTGCGCTCGAGGTAATGCGATCGCACATTTGTGCGCAATATCTTGCGCTCGATCGTAGTTTTGCTAAGTTGCTGTAATTTTTATCAGCTTTAAAAATCACGAAAATTTTCATGTTTTTCACGAGATTTTTACATAAAGAAACCCAAGAGTTCACTTTCGTGCATGTTCTGCGCTCCAAATTGTTTTCGAGTTACAAACTATGATGTCGGTTCAACATAGGCGAATTTCGAAAACACAGAGGAATAACGCAAAGATTAGTCCGGTTACCCTGATATTTTGGCTATAAATCTCTACTTGAGAGAAAGAAATCAGTATCGAGCAGTTCTTTCGGGCTTTCGTTAAAGCTGGTATGCTGATATGTAAACTGTTCAATTCAAGCAGAAAGCGCGTAATATTCCGGCCACAATAGCAGCCGAGTAAACGGAGTCGGTGACATTTTTTTTTTAAATCGGAATTCGAATCTAGTAACCAAAAGGAGTCTTTGTACCAAATCTGTGGAAAATGTTTGATGATGAGCTTAGAATTTGGCATTTATTATCAAGCTCTGATGCTACAGTATATTCACGATTGCACTACTTCAATAATTGAATGTTGGTGGAAAAGGCCTTTAGTGTCGCATAGCTCTTCTGTGGAAACAGCTGCATCCTTAACTCTTTCACTTTCAGGCTCAAAGGAAAACACAGATTTTACTAACCAATTGTCAAAAAGAAAATGAGTAATGTGGTGAGAGTTTATGGATTATAGTCAGCTCTCAACTGAGCTTTCCACAGCCAAGTTTTCCTTCATGTATGATATATTTTTGGTGAGAAACTGAAGGAGGGAATAGAAGCTTGGGAGTGAAAGAATCCAATGGTATCACGGCTATCACTGCTTCCTTCTAATTACTGCACCCTAAGCTTTCGAAATAATGAACTCCTATTTACTAATTGGAAGGGCTCATACGAAGGGCTATAGTGCTCGAAACGTCAGCTTCAAGTTCTTTAACTGCGCCAAGTTTTCACACATCGACCCTTAGTCGATCCAAATTAAACGTATCTGCATCTTATTACGTTTTCATGTCAAATCAATAGCTTAACCCGAGTATGCTGACAGGTCTGCTCTTGTACAACAAATTAATCATAAGATACTGACGGCTCTTTCCAGCTCTTGTGCGAGTTCGCTTGGTTGTGGCATCTCCTGGACACGAGGTCCCAAAAAACAAACCTTCATAGCAGGGATCCGATACATAGTAAGATTCTGAAAATAAAACATAAAAACAACTTTGTACTTTAACCCAAATCCGCCAACCTGTAACTTGCTGGTAGCTCCTGAGATGTCAAACCTAGTGAGTGTACACTGAGTGTCAAGCGGAATTCATGCATGTGCTGCTAAATATAATCTGGAGAGGGCTGACTACTACACTACGCAAGCGATTCCAAAAATATAACAAATACAAAAATACGCTATAAACAATCCTTCAGTTGCAGCTATTATAAAATAGACTCTTACTTGTTTAAAGTCAAAGATTATGTCCGCCTCTTCACTTCCTCTGTGAGCATCAACATGCAGCCTTTCCGTTTGCGTATTTTTGTCGATGGTGATATCAGTTTCATATAACGTCTTCCAAAGAAGTTTGGGTTTTTCCAAAATAGGCTTTTTACGCAAAAAGTGACCTCTTTTCGCAGCGCATGAAATTAACAGTCAAATATCTGTTGTATTTTTCTGAAGATTTTAAAATGACCCTTCAAATAGCTTTATACCACTGACAAAAAAAACGGCACAGTGTAATATGAAGAAACAGGTTATGCCACAGAAATTGGCCGCAAAATTCTGCTGCCGCCGCAAGCCCCAGACAGAAATTCTGTGGCCTCACAATTCGCCGCAAACCACAGAAATTCTGTGGCCTCACAATTCGCCACAAGGGACAGAAATTCTGTAGCCTCAAAATTCGTCGCAGGCCACAGAAATTTTGTGGAATCAAAATTCGCTGCAAGGGACAGAAATTCTGTGGCCTCAAAATTTGCCGCAAGGGACAGAAATTCTGTGGCCTCACAATTCGCCGCAAGGGACAGAAATTCTGTGGCATCGAAATTCGCCGCAAGGGACAGAAATTCTGTGGCCTCGAAATTCGCCGCAAGGGACAGAAATTCTGAGGCCTCAAAATTCGCCGCAAGGGACAGAAATTCTGTGGCGCAAAGTTCTGATAAATAACAAATGATACTCAAACTAAATCCCAAACTCTAGCATGTATTCAAATCAATAATATTCATAATATTCTTTTGGTCAGGGTTCGTTCGTTATCATTTTCAAATTAAATTTCGAAATTTTCACTGTTCTGAAATTTACCTATTGGCTGAGAACTGAAGTTAGCCATGCATTATTTGAAAATTTTCAGTCAACTGTTACTTAGAAGTTCATGACTGCTGTCTAAATTCAAGGTCTTTCAAGCCATTATACACACACAAGGACAAGATAAGCGGTCAATCTCATGAACCCTGTTGGTTATGACTGAGATTGGCTCTCTTCTTCCAATGTACTCTCAACTTGACCCACACTCTCTTCATCTACATCTGCATGCAGCTGTTCTGCAACTCTTCTAAGTATATGCGGCCTATCATCCTTCTTAGCTGTGCTGAGCCACACAGCATTCCTTCTTGCTTTAGAGCAGCAACCAGGCATCCTTCTCCCCACTTTCTATGTCTCCTTCTCTTGACATGTATTTGACCAACCAAGAGAAGGCTTCTTGTGACAGCTGACCTCTGACGAAATATATATTACAGTAAGGAGAACTTGGCTTTTAATAGATTGCTCAGATAGTAGCTGATTAAACTGTGAACTGTCACTACATCACTGATATATTTTCTTCTTAGAAGGTTGGGAGAATCTGCATCTTGATCTTGGGAGTGAAAGGGTTAAACAGAGAACTTGGTTTAATTTGCTGGCTCACATAAAATCTGGTAGAACTGGCCAGTATTGCCGGTTAATACTCGCTCGAGTATTGTCAACATTTGAGCCATTTTCTTCTAGATTTCAAGGAGAATCTACATAGTATGCAAATTGAATATACTAGATGAAAGATTGTCGAATATAAACACTGGTATTTTGTGAACTCGTGAGTGAGGGTGTTTGCCAACCTGATGATATTAATACAACACTCAGCACTGAAATTTCGGCGATTGGCTGAACTTGCTTGTCTAGCTTATGAGAAAAATGAAGACCCGGAGAGAAAATAATAAAACGGCAGCATACCTCTGCTTTCCTTCTCCTCTGTTTCCGTTCGACGACAAACCCTTTTCTCTGTCCTTGCTCACAAATGTGGATTAAACGAGGTGCGGTATAGATGTAAACGGTCACACAGATGTGTTGTAGTGCAGCTTTTCTTAGGCTACAATTACCCGGCATCACGTTAAAGCAGGTCAGGGGTAAAGTTGTGAATGAATTTGAAAAGAAAAGACGTTTACTTTGTGGGTAACTGGTTTGTAATAACTGTCACAAGATGCTGCGGCATTCTTTTAGTGCTAATACCTGCTGCGGCTTCCGGTGTTATTGTTTTTTGTTGATCATTTTTTCTTTCTTTTTTTTTTTTTATCTCTTTTCTTCTTCTCCAGCACTGAGGCAAGAAATCAAATATGATTTTGCTGCAGTGCAGAAATAATGCTGAAGACCTTTTTCTTTTTTATCCATTTCTTTGTTCGACTAAAACTGTCACAAGATCTTGCGGTATTCTTTTAAGCCAGCGGCTTCCGGCCCTTTTGTTCTTTTCTTTTTTCTTTCCTCGGACGCTCCAAGATTTGCAGCAGTAAAGATCATTTTTGGCCCATTGTTTTCACTCCTTTGATATTCGTTCATTTCGTTTTCTTGGAGACAACGCCTTATACCTAATTTTTGTGCAAAGGTTGACCCCACGCCGCCTCGATTAGCGGGCACTTCTGTCACTTTTGACCCCTCGCTGAGGCCGTCCGCTAATTTTAAAATAGTCAAACAAAGAAACAAACAAAGGTCTTCAGAAGTATTTCTGCACTGCAGCAAAATCATATTTGATTTCTCGCCTCAGTGCTGGAGAAGAAGAAAAGAGAAAAAAAAAAAAAAGAAAACAAAATAACAGATCAACAAAAAACAATAACACCGGAAGCCGCAGCATCTTGTGACAGTTATTACAAACCAGTTACCCACAAAGTAAACGTCTTTTCTTTTCAAATTCATTCACAACTTTACCCCTGACCTGCTATAACGTGATGCTGGGTAATTGTAGCCTAAGAAAAGCTGCACTACAACACATCTGTGTGACCGTTTACATCTATACCGCACCTCGTTTAATCCGCATTTATGAGCAAGGACAGAGACAAAGGTTTGTCGTCGAACGGAAACATGTCAATTGCGACTGGTTTGTCGTCGAACGGAAACAGAGGAGAAGAAGGAAAGCAAAGGTATGCTGCCGTTTTATTATTTTCTCTCCGGGTCTTCATTTTTCTCATAAGCTAGACAAGCAAGTTCAGCCAATCGCCGAAATTTTAGTGCTGAGTGTTGTATTAATATCATCAGGTTGGCAAACACCCTCACTCACGAGTTCACAAAATACCAGTGTTTATATTCGACAATCTTTCATCTAGTATATTCAATTTGCATACTATGTAGATTCTCCTTGAAATCTAGAAGAAAATGGCTCAAATGTTGACAATACTCGAGCGAGTATTAACCGGCAATACTGGCCAGTTCTACCAGATTTTATGTGAGCCAGCAAATTAAACCAAGTTCTCTGTTTAACCCTTTCACTCCCAAGATCAAGATGCAGATTCTCCCAACCTTCTAAGAAGAAAATATATCAGTGATGTAGTGACAGTTCACAGTTTAATCAGCTACTATCTGAGCAATCTATTAAAAGCCAAGTTCTCCTTACTGTAATATATATTTCGTCAGAGGTCAGCTGTCACAAGAAGCCTTCTCTTGGTTGGTCAGCTGTCATGTCAAGAGAAGGAGACATAGAAAGTGGGAAGAAGGATGCCTGGTTGCTGCTCTAAAGCAAGGAAGGAATGCTGTGTGGCTCAGCACAGCTAAGAAGGATGATAGGCCGCATATACTTAGAAGAGTTGCAGAACAGCTGCATGCAGATGTAGATGAAGAGAGTGTGGGTCAAGTTGAGAGTGCATTGGAAGAAGAGAGTCAATCTCAGTCATAACCAACAGGGTTCATGAAATTGACCGCTTATCTTGCAAAGTCCTTGAGTATGTATAATGGCTTGAAAGCCCTTGAATTTAGGCAGCAGTCATGAACTTCTAAGTATCAAATAATGCATAGCTAACTTCATTTCTCAGCCAATAGGTAAATTTCAGAACAGTGAAAATTTCGAAATTTAATTTGAAAATGATAACGAACGAACCCTGACCAAAAGAATATTATGAATATTATTGATTTGAATACATGCTAGAGTTTGGGATTTAGTTTGAGTATCATTTGTTATTTATCAGAACTTTGCGCCACAGAAATTCTGTCCCTTGTTGCGAATTGTGAGGCCACAGAATTTCTGTCCCTTGCGGCGAATTTCGAGGCCACAGAATTTCTGTCCCTTGCGGCGAATTTCGAGGCCACAGAATTTCTGTTCCTTGTGGCGAATTTCGAAACCACAGAATTTCTGTCCCTTGCGGCGAATTGTGAGGCCACAGAATTTCTGTCCCTTGCGGCGAATTTCGAGGCCACAGAATTTCTGTGGCTTGCGGCGAATTTCGAGGCCACAGAATTTCTGTGGTTTGCGACGAATTTTGAGGCCACTGAATTTCTGTGGCTTGCGGCGAATTGTGAGGCCACTGAATTTCTGTGGTTTGCGGCGAATTTTGAGGCCACTGAATTTCTGTGGCTTGCGGCGAATTTTGAGGCCACTGAATTTCTGTGGCTTGCGGCGAATTGTGAGACCACAGAATTTCCGTGGCTTGCGGCGAATTGTGAGGCCACAGAATTTATGTGGCTTGGCTTGTGGCGAGCTTTGAGGCCACGTAGCAAAATGTAATTTTTGAATGAGTGTATTGATTTTGTGATGTTTGCATTAAACCTTTTCCTGAAGCCTTAAAATGTCACGCGTGTCTTGGGTTGTTTTAGAAGAATAAAGAGGGGATAAAGGAGATGTCAGCGAAACTTTGAACGTTTGAACGTTTTCAACAAACCTGAACTCAGTTTAGAATGATTTTGACAGAAAAAATATGTTCGTCCGTGAAAGTAGTTTGTTTGAACTTAGGAAATAATACATTGCTCGAACTTTCGGAGAAAAACGAGTGATAAGATACCTCAAGATTTTGAAGAAAATGTCATTCCTCAAAATGTTGCCTCACCATAGTTTTCAAAAATATATTGGAATCCGCTAATCTCTTAACGTTTTGGTGATAAACAATTTGTTTGTCCGTTTGATTATATGGTTTTATTTGAAGATTTTTGTTTTGGCAACGAAAAGCAGTTGATTTTAGCAGAGTCGTGCTCAAAAATCTCCTAAAATCCATCGATATTTGCGGAAATAGCTATTTTGGAAAAACCCAAACTTCTTTGGAAGACGTTATATGTCTCATCCCCGTCCTTTTCTGTGACCTTGTATGACAGAACAGTGTCTTCCGTGGCCTGTATGTATACAAAACGCCTTAGAATAAACTTTTGTTAAATGAATAAAGCTAACTACTAACTGGCTAACAAACACATGTGGATAGTTATGATGTTTATTATGCTGGTATATGAGTGGTAATTCAAGCAGAATGTGCGGCGGAACTCAGTGGAACAGAACAGTCAAGTCAAAATATTAACTATAAAGAAAGCAGGGCCACGACAAGTTTAGGAAATAATTGTAAGAAAGACTAATTCGTTCCAGTTGACAGAACGTAACTATTGCCAGAGTTTCCAGAGTTTCCTCTTCCTCCAAGGCATTAAATGTTGACGAACTAAAAGGCGAGTGCACAACCAAATGGCACACAATGAGCATCAGAGCAATGCGAACGTCCTGCAAGCAGACAAAACAACATCAAAATAGATAACAAATTTAAAAAATGCACAAAGAAAACAAAAATGTAGGCGTCTAAAAGCTATGTTATACTGTGCAATTCTCTAAGCGAGGGCCACAGGAGGGCGTCGAAACTCTCAGCACCTCTCTTTGCGGATGAATGTAACAGTGAGGCAGGCGTCGGTTTCGTCAGCTATACACGCTCAATGTAAAAAAGAAAACACACACACGCACAAACGCTTCGCTTCATTCCTGCTTAAACGAGCCTTCCACAGCAGTACTCACCATTGTAGCAGAGAAGTATTTGTACGTCCGTGCAGACTACAACTAAATTTTTTTGCACACAAACCGCTTCCCTTATAGGCACGGGCAGAAACTGGAGACGACGACATGTTTGTCTTGAAGTGAGGAAGTAATCGCTGAAGCGAATTTGAAATTACACACGTACAAGGAAATCAAAAATAAAGATGCGCTGAAGGCCCGGTATATCTCATACCCGCATGCTGATTTAAGGTCAAGGAGCAGTATTATTATGTGTGGCCGACTTTTGTAACTGCCATTAATACCCCGCGGTACGGCGTGGTAAACGATGGTATACGCAGAACATCGGGCACAGTTCAAGGAATCAAGCATGTTGACTACGATCTTTACATAAACTTAGCTTATTTTAGCTCTCCTCTCTCCGCGCTTGGATTAGCAACTACTGCTCGGCAGATTTCAGAGCGAGTGGCTTCCCCTTTTTCCTCCAAGATCGTTGGTTGCGTGTGAGCCGATGCAGGAGAATATTCGCAATACGATCTATGGCCTGAAACGAGGGCACATCAATTGTGGCGGCAACATTGTGTCCTTCGATGTTTTCAGGGTGACAAAACGTGCATTTCTGAAGTTTTTCAGAAACATTTTTTGTGTCCATGCAGGGCACAGATTTGTGTCCGCAACAAATGTTTCGCGCGTGACAAAATGGGCCAAGATTTAGGAAACATGCGCGCTGGCAATGATGCCGCCACGATGTATCCTCGTCTTAAGAGGAAAAAGGAGGGACCGCTCGCATTCTACGGAGTTTTCTGGTCTGCATCAGTTCAGCACATAAATTAAACATGGCGCGCAGCGAAAGGGCAAAGAAATAACGAGGAAAATAACTAAGCACCCAAATCAAAATAATATAATAATCACTACACAACATAATCAGACACATAATTCAACCATAACTCAACATATCGTTGATTATTTTATTGAGACTAGCACATGCATGCAATAATATGTACACTTGGCTCTAATAGCTGACAGTGTTGCTCTATCAATCGCACTACAAACAATCCAAGCTCCCTAGATGAGCGGCCTTGCAGCTCTTGGAAAAAAATAATAAAAAAACAATCCAGCGACATCTAACTTCAGTGCAAATCTCGGCGATGGATGAATTCTTCTGATTTCTGACCGAGCATCACTTTGTAACTGGGCTGACTAGGTTTTGTTGTTTTACTCCGCGTTTAGTCCTAACAGTTATGTGCTTACGAGTTCTGTACTGTTATCTAAGCAGACAGGAACTCTCTCATGAAGTCGTTGACGAGATCCGGTTCATCCAAGTGCACCCAGTGACTTGCACCTTCCACCCACCTGAAATACGAACACAATTTGACTCCGTTTCCGATCATTTTCACAACGCCCATTGCTATCACCAACTTCACCATCATAACCGTACCATCACCACCCGCGCGCGCATGGTTGGTATCGAATTTAACAAAGACAGAACATTACTTGATAGTCAGGTTGGGGACGTATTTTTCTGTGCCTTGGACGGTTCCTTTGTCAATAGCTTTGTCTTCTTTACCCTGAAAGACGAGAGAAATTGAACACGAATTCTAATTCTGTACGTTTATCGTCCATTCCAAAGATATGTACAAAAAAGCTAATTTCAATTCAGGTAATTCTTCTTCAGAAAAGAAAAGAATACTTGCAGTGGAAAGAAGACAGCGTCATAAGAAGAAGTGCAGCAAAAATATTGTTATTCTCGCATATTCTAAATTCTCACCCAAATCATGAGAGTTGGAGCGGTGATTTTCTTTGAGTAAGTCCCTCGTGGTAGGCCATTATCTAATATGTTTCTGTAGTAGTTGAGTGGCCCTGACACTCCTGACTGCAACACAGCATACTTGTACGCTTCCACATCTTCCTCGGTCATGGTTTTCACGTTCTGTGGGTGCAAGTATGATCATGTGACTCAGAAGTGTTGGCATCACTCGGTTTAATTAATATTATAATTGCACATGATTATTCCAGGTTCAATTAATGTTTAAACTTAACTTTCATATCAACTCAGACTTCTCGCCATTCATCGCGTCCTTCCTTCTATCTTTTTGAGCTTTTATAACAATGATGTAAAATTCTAGTGAGTTAACTGACCAGCCTATAATGCACGCCCACCTTATAAGCTTCGTTGAACATCTTCGAGTCAACTGCCTGAGAGATGAGAAGCTCTGGAAGGTAGGGAAGCTGGAAAAAGAAAATGTACTAACAAACAAACAAACAAACAAACAAACAAAAGAAAATGATCAGACAGTACCTCCAGCAGCTTCTAATATTAAATTGAAAGGCACAGGAGAGCAGAAGAGAGCAAGAAACCATTTTACACACCCAGGATTTCAAAAATTGGGCCAAGGAAGTTTTCAGGAACTTCATAAAGCATCTGTAAAGATAAACACGATAGGTTTGACTACTGTGGCTTCCTCTATAACTTGCTACTGTTGCTCAGTTACCATAATGCTACCCACCACCATTGCCAACTGCACTCCTGGGTCCGGTTTTTCGAAGCACGATTAGGTTAATCCTGGATTAGGTCTAAACTTTCTTGTCATTTATAAGCCTGCAAATGTGAAGGTTTCGTCCACAACTTCCTTTATGTCTTTTTATTGCTGGAACAAGCTTTTTAATCCATCTTCGAACAAAACTCTGCAGTTGGCAAAGAGGTCGAGAGAAAGAATTTCGTTAATCCTGGATTAGCTTAATTGGCTTTCAAAAAACCGGGCCCTGGTGCTACAGTTGCTATTACTCTGTCACTGCTACCATTGGACCTTTTTTGGGTTATGTTCTACCTGCTGTTGGAACATTTTTGGGTCAGAAAATTTGGCCTCATTCACACCTCCCAGTCACTAACAAACTGAGTACTCCCCTGGGATCTTAGTACACAAAGTTCTACCATAACTGTACTACTGCTATCTCTAATATTAAGTGAAAGGAAAGGAGGATCTACAGAATGTTACCAACATTGGATGAGGAGCATTCATGATGATCAATCTCTGGACACACTCTGGGTACTGATGAGCAAATGGCCTGAATGGATTCAAAAGACAGGTGCGGTAACATGTAGTCATACAGATACTTTCTAGTATAGCTACGATAGAATCCGGTCCCTGTAGGCACTAGTTTTGAATGCTTGATTACACTTACCATGCAACCAAGCCACCCCAGTCATGACCCACCAGAACACAAGACTCATATCCAAGGGCTTTGATCTGAAACACAAGTGTTTTTGTAAGATGAAGTTGCAATATTAAGACATGAGCACTTTAACAGTACTGCTGAATATTTGTTCCTTTGACACTCTGGTAGGTTTTGTATCTTAGTTTCTGCAGATATAACCACAAGTGCTTAATAAGTACAATATAGTCACCCGCATATCCTCTTTTCTTTATATCACCTTCATTATAATTGTTATCATTGTTATTATCATTAATATTCAGGTACGATGAAATGATAAAAAAAGATGCTTACAATCTCTTTGATATCATTTGTCAGGAGTGAAACTTTGTACAATCCAACTCCCTGTGGGTGGTCACTGTCACCATAACCTCTAAAAACAAAATATTGTTTTAGGTTCAGTAAAACAATACACATTGTAATACTGGTTTTCATCTGATGTCATGGGCAGCCATGTATATTGGTGGCCGAACTTTATTGACAAAAATTATAGTGTGGTATTTTGAGTCTCCATTGATTGCAAAACATGAAAAAACTAATTATGCATATATGTGAAATATGTCAGTCATCAGGAATTTATAGAACTCAACAGAACCACTAAAGTTTATAATATACGATTGGATGCAAAGAATACACTGAAATGAAGAATATTTTAAGGCTGGATGTGCATGGCCAGTGATTATCTGATATATGGAACTGTCATACCTCATATCAATAGCAACAACGCGATAGCTATCACTAAAAGCCTTCAGCTGGTACCTCCAAGAATACCAGAACTGAAGAGAGAAAAAAGAAAGGAACCGAAAACATCACACATGTACAGACATGGTTTACACTTGCATAAATAATTATAATCACTTCCATTGTGTAGCCTGTCAAACAGTGACTAATGGTGTATCTGCCCGACACTTCATGCCCCATTCACCCCTCCCCTTAGGCTGCATAAAATAATGCAGTTGTTCAATAAATAGAATGGGGGTGTTATATGGGGGATTGTATTATAGTGTTGTTATTATTACCTCTGGAAACCCATGTAGAAAGAGCATCAGAGGCTTGGCGGCATCTCCTTTAGCGACATAGTGAAACCGCAGATTGGACTCAGTCCTTAGAAAATGGTGATCTCCCCAATCTGGATTCAGCAAGCATGGCGGCACTGAAAATATTCAAGTTGGTAAATAAGCTTCGATTTCATCTCCCCTGCATCCACTCCTTGAATCATTTTAGTTGCTTGAATGTTGACAACCTGTGGGATCAGGCTTTTAGATGTCTCTCGTTCGCGTTTGGCCTACGGCTCCAAACTCTGTTTGCTACGCCAATTTCCCCCTCTTGATGGGGTTTGTTCGTTTGTTTGTTCATTTTCAATGATAAAACAACAAATTTGATTTATTCAAAAGTCTCTGTTTTGCTGCATGAAGATATACTCTCCACGCGTAGAGCCGCAGAAAAGTTCTGGTCAAAAAGATATAACTTATGGTATGAAAATGGATCTACGTCTTCCAAAATCAAGGTGAACTTCTTGGACTTCGGACGAAACTCTGTACTTACTGTCTCGTCGTTCTTTTTTCGGTAGAATTCTCCGGTTACGAATGGCTACCAATAGCAGCGGAATAAGCATCAGTAAACCATACAACAAGGCAATGCTGTACACCACAACATATTCAGCAATCTTCAAGAGAAAGCCCATGTTCAGCAGAGTTTGTTATTTGTTCGACAACAGGAGGCGCATGGTCAGCGGCTACATAATTTTCGCCGGATGTCAGACCCGACCTTGGGTACAGAGCAATTGACCAATAAAGGATCCCCCTCCAAAGATTTACAAAGGGATGGTCGGATGTGACTGTAAGTACTAACTTCCTGGTAAAAGTAATTTTTAATGTATCTGAATTTTGGTATTTGATAATCACAACAAACTGTAGAATTAGCATCGGTCTGACAGCCGGCTGATCGATCTGATACGCCGTACGCTTTCTGCAACGGATAGAGTCGTTTTTGGATAACGTCTTTGGATAACACAAAGAAACTTTACTTTCAAATTTGTCCTCCAAAAGTTACTTTATTTGTTGCTAATGATTATCTTCACATATATAACTTCTTCATTTTATTACACTACATAGTGATCTTAGGAATCAGTGACAAAAACGTTAATACTTCCTTGATAGTTCTATTGCGCGCGCACGGCCGTAACATAACTACAAAACAGTAAATCTTGAAAAAACCACATCACTACTATTTTTCCCAGTTTGACAATTAAAGCGTGCTCCTCTTACAAAAAATCATAAAGCTGTTCATCTTTTTTTTTTTTGAATCTCAGTCACATTTGCAAAGAAACTGACATTAACAGGATGTCTGGCCAGTCGATAGTTTTAGCAGTAAGATGTGCTTGCGTCTCTGTACTGTCATCTAAGCAGACAGGAACTCTCTCATGAAGTCGTTGACGAGCTCCGGTTCATCCAAGTTCACCCAGTGACTTGCACCTTCCACCCACCTGAAATACGAACACAATTTGACTCGGTTCGAGTTATCGGAATTTTACTGTATTTTTATACTACTACTGCATGCGTGCAAAACAACAGCAATCACAACAACAACAAACAGAACATTACTTGACAGTCAGGTTGGGGGCATATTTCTCTGTGCCTTCCACAGTTCCTCTCTCAATAGCCATGTCCTCTGTGCCCTGAAGGTTAAAAATAATTCGATGCTCTAAACGCGAATTCTGTATCTTTATCGTTGGAGGATTATTTTATCCTCCAACAAGCAAACGCTGAAAAAATTGCAGTAAAAAAAAACCAAAAAAGTGGCATAAGTAAGAAAACGGCTCTCCTTGAGAATAATAATAATAATACTAATTGTTAATAATAACGATAAATAATTAGTAATAATTAATATTAATATTAATAATATTAATTTATTATTATTACTATTATATCGTTGGCATCATTTCCCGCTTTTGCAAGGTTGCTTGTGAAATTTCTCGTAAAACACTCGTGTCTAATATAATAAAAAGAAAATTGCACGGCGGCTTGAAGATATGGATTTTATTTTCTTGTGGTAAAAACAATATTTTACTCACTCGTGAAGCGCTAGTTCGTAAAATATTGTTTTTACCACTCGAAAATAAAATTCATATCTTTGCGCTGCTGTGTAATATCCTCTATATCTTGCACATTAGTTCTAAATTCTTACCCAGATCATGAGAGTTGGAGCATTGATATTCTTTGAGTAAGTCCCTCGTGGTAGGCCATTATCTAATATGTTTCTGTAGTAGTTAATTGGCCCAGACACTCCTGACTGTGACATGGCATACTTGTACGCTTCCACGTCTTCCTCGGTTGTGGTTTTCACATTCTGTGGGTGCAAATATGATCACGTGACTGGGAAATTTAGATACCAATATTGGATATTTTTGTTCCATTTTCCTTGGTGTCTTAGTCTTGAAACTGAACCTATACTCTCTTAGCATTTGCAACATTCGCTTCCACTTATCTGTTCTTATGTTTTATTTTCTCCATTATCAAGTCATAGTTATTGCAGCTTACAGGGTTTGGTTCAAATGATGCAGCTTTGTGTTGAAGTCATATACTATACGATCAACTAGCATCTTAAAGTCTTTATACCTTGAAAATATCGTCAAATATCTTCAAGTCATTTAGTTGCAACATGAGCTCTGGGAGGTAGGGAAGTTGGAAAAAGAAAATGTACTGAAAGAAAACAAACAAACAAATTAATAATTAGACAGTTAAGCAGCCACTAAATTGAAAGAGAGAGAAAACTAGAACAGAATAAGTGCACAGCAGACAAACATGTTGTCAAGGTTGGAACAGCTTTACAAACCCAGGATTTTCTGAATTGTCTCCAGGATGTTTTTATGAACTTTGCAAAACACCTGTAAAAGTAACAACATTGGTTTCACCACTACTTCATGTGCAACTGATACTACTGCTGCTACTGTTCTACAACAACAACTACCACTACTTTGGCAATGTGATTCTCGATGTTCAGGTTTTTGCCAATTTCCCTGGTAAAAGTTGTCTGGCAGCCAGTGTATTTAATTTTGTATACAGCTTCTAATGTCTGTCAAGATTGCTTAGAAGCAACACTAACATCTAAAGTGCCTCCACTTTTACAAATGACTAATACAAGACCTCAAACAAACTTACCAAAATTTAACAAAGAATAGATGCTGCTGCTGTTGGCACAACACAACAACAACAATACTAATACATCATAACAAATGGTGCATCTATGGACTGTTACTAACATTGGATGAGGAATATTCATGATGATCAATCTCTGGACATACTCTGGGTACCGATGAGCAAATGACCTGCAGATAGACCCAAAATACAGGTAAAGTTACAACTGCTGCTGCTGCCGCAACAATAGATGCATATCACCCAAGCTCCATGATCAAGTAACAGGATTGGATATGTGTATAGTCTAAGTTTGTTATACAAGAAATTGGCTGCAATTTTAATTGAGATATAGCTGACTGCATTGGAAATAGAAGTTCCCTGATTGTTTTTGGGGCTTTGTAATACATGTGTACACATCTGCACCTGCTGAATGCTTGATTATACTTACCATGCAACAAAACCACCCCAGTCATGACCCACCAGAACACAAGACTCATATCCAAGGGCTTTGATCTTAAGTACAAGAGAGATCAGATGAAGTTACAGTCAATATGTGATCACTTATTACTGATCAGTTATTCTTTTTAGTATTGACAGGCTTTGTAGTTCTATATAGCCACAAGTAAGGGCTGATGTATATTAAGTTGCTAGCATTCTTTTACTTCTACTCATTGCTGTTATCAATATTCTGCATCATTACATGGTATATGGACAGATCCAGGAGAAAATCTGACTGGTTTTCAAATGTGTGAGCGCTGAAGACATGAGCTTCAGTGCAGAACTGCCCTAAAAATGGCTCTCCAAAATGCCATTTCCAGAATTAAAAAAAAAAATTGTAAACAGGTGTAAAGTGGTCTGGATCCACCCCAAACATGATCATTATCACACACACACACAAAAAAAAAAAAAATAATAATAATAATAATAATAATAATAATAAGGAATGCTTACAATCTCTTTGACATCATTTGTCAGGAGTGAAACTTTGTACAATCCAACTCCCTGTGGATGGTCACTGTCACCATAACCTCTAAAAACATGAATCATTTGTCAGTCAATGAGGAGGATGGAGGATAAAAATTCATGTACCAATAATTATCTGAGGAAACTGTACCTCATATCAATAGCAACAACTCGATAACTATCACTAAAAGCTCTCAGCTGGTACCTCCAAGAATACCAGAACTAAAGACAGAAAGAAAAGATGAAATGTCAATCATACAACCAAGTATTTTTATGTAACATACCAGATACATACATACATACATACATACATAATATTACTATAGTCATACAAATAATTTGTTATTATAGGTGTGAACTGTGGGTAATATTATATAATAATTATTATTTAACTTTATCTTTGATTGCCTTTACAAAATACCTCTGGAAACCCATGAAGAAAGAGCATCAGAGGCTTGGAGGCATCTCCTTTAGCGACATAGTGAAACCGCATATTGGACTCGGTCCTCAGAAAATGGTGATCTCCCCAATCTGGATTCAGCAAGCAGGGCGGCACTGAAATACATTATGATTTAGAAAAACTCCTTCATCAAAGTCCAAGGTAACCATGCATTCCCTACCAGCCTGTGCTGGGTTGATTGCTGACTGGTAATCATGTACTTATAAGTTTTCACATCGAAATCTACTGGTCCTGCACATGACGTCATAACAGCCTAGGGAGGGGGAATCCCATATAAAAAAGGACAGGGAAGCTTATCGCACCTCTTAGGGGTCAAAATCATGGGTTTTGGTACCGCTTAGGGTGCTGATCAACACCAAACGCTGACATTTTTATGTTGAAGCTATTTGCAAGGTTGGCTTCGGTAATACACGTGAGTCATGCATACGATTTGAGGAAAGCGATCTTTGATCTTTGGACCCTGCAGCTGTATGTAACTTACTTTCGCGTCGTTCGCTTTTGTGCAGAATCTTTGGATTTCGAATGGCCCTCCACAGTAGTCCAATAAGCACCAGAAAACCATAGAACAAGGCGATGCTGTAAAGCATGATGTACCGGGCGACTTTCGCGAGGAAATTAGCCATGTTTGGTTCACCCAACGTGCGAGCGCAGACGAACTGCGGATGTGACGTTTCGGTTTCGATCGTTTTTCATTGGACAGCCAACCAAAAACTTCTCCCGACGCAGGGCATGTCCTGTCCCGACCGCTTTCTCGTTCTCAGGCTCTTTCCTGTCCTACTTAGAACGAGGCTGCTAAGCTTACTTGGGGTGGCTACCAAGTAGTCCATATTTTCAAGCGATGGATTCAACAAAAAAGATTTCAGCGGCTGCAGGAAGTAGCAGGATTTCAGCCCAGGTGAAATTTTCTTCACTCGAACTACTTGTAATAGGGCTGCCATGGGGCAGTGGTCATATACAGAATGTTTACTCCATGTTCTATCATATTATTGTCATTTATCTTCAGGCCCCCTCAACATCTCAACGGCAGCAGGGAAATGTCACGACACCAAATCCTGAAGACTACACTTCTTATAAAGTTCGAGTACCAAGGCAAGTGTATTTTTTACAAGATAGCTTTGATCTTCTTAAAAGAGCTGGCACGATATTTTATGTCACTAAATATAATGTTGATTTAATGTTGTTCCGAGCTTTACACCCCCCCCCCCCCCCCCCCCCCGCATAATTTGTCAGTTGGTTTGGCAACCGTAGGCATTTAATAAATTGAGGGGGAATAATCAACTGTACGCTGTCCGCTGGGTGCTGGGAAATTGTAACTATGCTGAAAATTTAGTCCCTGGAGGGGGTTGGGGGGGGGGGGGGGGGGGGGGGGGGTGGGGGTAGGAGTGATGATTGCAGATGCATGACACATGACCCAGTTTACAACATTGAAGAGAATTATAGGGACAATGGGTGGAAACAGATGAGTTATCCCTACATTCAATATTGCTGTGAGGATTTCTGAGATTGATTCTGGGTATTATAATATGCATGCCCCCCCCCCCCCCCCCCCACCCAAGGGTTAGATTGAGTACCACCATTTCTCTTGTCCTCACTGAGCTTGGGGCTCCCCCTTGCCCCTTTTTCCATCTCCCCTACACCAGTGAATGTGTTTTCTTATTCCAGGCACTTAGTAAAGAAGTACAATGTGATGGGCTTCAATTCTGCAAGTCGTATTGACTTGTCTTCTGTTACAAAGGTTTGTGGAGTCATGAAGTACCCACAATATGTTTTTCTTTCTTTCTTGCAAATTCCTTCTCTCTTCTCTCAATTTTGGTCTTTTGTCTTTATTTTCATTCTTGATCTGTTCATTTGTCATGAGGCAGATTCTCTAGACCATTCAAGAAGAAACTATATGAATGATGTACTGTACATGTACTGAGAATTTTGATGCATATTCAGTAATATTAATCTATGAAGTACCAAGTACTTAGTTTCCCAAATGTCTCCATCTTGTTTCCACTGGCCTACCAGTCAGATTTCTCTGCACATTTTTTCTAATGCCCTAACTTGTCAAGATGAAAAAAAAAAAAGGAAAAAGAAAAAGGAAAAAAAAAAACAGTATTAACTAAGGTTAATAATAATAATTCAGTTTGAACAGCTCAAACCAAACCATCTCCTGTATTTTCTCTATATACATATTGAACTTCAAATAGCTGACTGTACATAAAAGGAGAATATTGTGTTTTTGATCACTCTCAAAACAGGCACAAATGAGTCGAGTGCTTTCTGATCCAGCTGAAGAGAAAGAAGGTGAGGCAATGCCAGAGCGTGGTGAAGGTAGTGAGTATGGCTGGCAAAAGCGCGAGGAAGCTCGCAAAAGGCGTTTTGGATTTACACCCAAGCCAAAGAACCCAGAAATGGCTCCCTGGAGTCTCAGACTTGGAGGGAAAGCTGGCAAGCGGTATGAAAATATTTCTTTCTTCAAACTACCATATGTCAGACCTACCAGCTTTTACTCTTTATGCTTGATTCTCCTGGATCCCGTTCTACCACAGACTCCTGCATCAGTGCTTGGTTTCTTGCTCCTAGTCTCCTCCAGCTGATATCTACCAGACTTAAAGTCAAGGCCAGTGTTGCTCGGACCTTAGAAGAAATAGGGCATGTAAGCAGGGCTTTAGTCTGTTCCTAATTATTCCTATTTTCCTGCAGATTCACAGGGCGTAAAGAATCCGGCTTCAACTCGAACTCTTCCTACTATGTGCTGACCCAGTGCACTGACGGAGCATTTGAGGCTGTCCCCATCAGTTCTTGGTACAATTTCACACCCGACATAAACTATCAAACATTAACCATGGATGAAGCGGAGGAGGAGTTCAGCCAGCGCCACAAGACCATTAACTACTTTGCAATGATGGTCAAGAAGCGACTGGAGAACAAAGATGATGAACAGGATGAACCGACGTCTGTTGTAGCTGCTTCTAAAGCAGCAAGTAAAGCATCTGGTCTGGTGAGTTTGTTTTACTTGGTACTTTGACTCTTGTCTTTTGAGTGACGATTGGTAATGAAGTGATCAGTACTGTAAATGGTTGGTTATGTAGTCGGTACTGTGATCAGTAACATGGCTGGTATGTGGTCGGTAACGTGGTCGGTATGTTGTCGGTAACGTGGTCGGTATGTGGTTGGTAACGTGGTCGGTAGGTGTTCGTTATGTGGTTGATGTTAAGTGGCCAGGAAGCGGTTGGTTATGTGGTCGGTAGCGTGATCGGTAGTATGGTCGGCAACGTGGTTGGTAAGTGTTCGGTATGTGGTCGGTAACGTGTTCGGTATGTGGTCGGTAGCGTGTTTGGTATGCGGTCGGTAACGTGTTCGGTATGTGGTCGGTAGCGTGTTCGGTATGCGGTCGGCAATGTGGTTGGTAAATGTTTGGTATGTAGTAGGTGAAACACCGCGACTGTACAAACAAAAAAGTTGACGTGTTGATCACCATAAAGAATGAGTTGACAGACGTTTCAAGTGCAGTAATTTCTCTCTCTCCATTTCAGAGAATCCATGACGACGACGAAGAACTTTCTTCATCTGAGGACGAGGATTACAATGAAGATAACCAGCGTGGTCCAGGTACAAAATAAAATACCGAGATTATTCTTATGAAGCCAAAATAGAGCAGTTTTTGGATGTCTGTCGAAAGTAACCGTGTGACTGATTTGGTTTTGCGTTTACTAAGCTTTGGGTTGGTTCAAACAACTTTAGCAGCGCCATAGCGTTTCCTCACACTGCTGATTGGTGTCTTCTTCAAAGTAAAACTGACTTCTGATTGGTTGAGAGTGTTTCTTACAGCCTCTCTGATTGGTGGTATACCTACTTGCGTGCATGCGTGAGAGGATAGCAATCAGGTTTTGATTTTGTACCTGATTGGCCCTAGAATACAGCCAAGTTTGTTTGGACCAACCCGAAAGCGTAAGAAACGCAACCGAAAAAATCACGGTTATCCAAAAACGGCTCTAATTATTCAGTTTTGGTTTTACAAAAGTCATCTGTAAGTCGTTTTTTTTTATTATATAGAGAAATACTGTAAATCGCTGACACATTTGATCTTCTATGTTTCTTTGCAGATAACAAACCCAAAACGAAGACGACACAGAAGAAGAAAAAAGACTCGAAAGACGCGGCTGAAGAGAGCAATGCATCTTCAGAGGAGGATGGTTATTTTGACTCCAAGGAAGTCGACTACATGTCAGACAGCTCTTCAGGTAGAACATGTTGAACATTATAAATCCATTACCTTCCTGCCCTTCTGTTGAGTTATCTTGTTTGGGTTAAAACTCTACAGACAGAGTAATACTTCAATAAAGGAGCAAAGAAAGCGGTATTTTTTCCGCGCGCATGCGCGTGTGCGTGAGCGTGAGCATGGGGTGCGTGTGCGTGTGCTTGTGTGCGTGAACAATGCTTTTGTGTCCAGTAGGAAAGATGAGTTATCGTTTCCATCGTCTCAATTTGTTCGTTTTACTTCCCAGAAGAGGAAAAAGAGACAGAACAAGCCAAACCAAACGCTAAAGATGACCTGAACGCTGAAGAAGGCTCGAGTTCAAGTGAAGACGACGAAGAGTTGACAAATGAAGGCAAGAAGCTGAAGGAAATGCTGGACCGGGACGCGGGAAGACGCGACTCAGATGACGAGGATGATGACGATGAGGAAGACCCAGATGCTAACCCAAATGTCGGAGGACCGTCGGCGCTCTTTCTGCAGGGTAGGGTGGCAAAACGTGCGGCAACTTTGTTGCGCTCAGTGCGGACGCGACAAATGTTTTTGAAGTTTTTCAGAAACATTTTTGTCAGTGTCCATGACACAACTTTGTGTTCGCAACGAATGCTTCGCGCGTGGCAAAACGGGCAACATTTGGGCAACATGCGCGCTAGCAATGTTGCCGCTACAATGTGTCCTCGTTTTGCCAGGCCTTAATACTGAACGCAGAGTAAAGATTCTACTAACTGACGTTTCGACCGTTCGCCTTTTGCTAGTGGTTAGTAAATTGCAATGGCTTTTGTTTCATTTCAGGAGGTCAAAAGGAGAAGAAAAATAAATCTGGCAGCGGTTCTAGTTCCTCTTCTAACAGCCGCTCGTCCACACCGACTATCGCTACAGAAGGCGGCGCCGCGTCGACCATCGCTGCTGCAGCCAAAAAGTTAAACGAGGACAGGCCAGGATTATTGTGTAAGTAGAACAGTTGATCAGGCCGGTCCAGTTGCTCGAAACTCCATTGCGCGATTCAAGATTAACCAGGTTTTGGGGCTCAGGGTCCGTTGTCTAAAGCACGATTAAGGTATAGACTTGGAAATAATGTGATTAATCCTGGGTTAGTTTATATCGGTAATCCTGGGCTAGGTCAACTGTCTTAATCTGTCGTTCACGGAGTTGGCTTTGATGGGAGAAATGCCAAGGCCGGATGAGTCCAATCTTAAGACAATTTGCTTCTCTGAAAGCAGATTTATTAGTTTTGAGTTTTCCCCCTGGCTTTGCTTCAATCTCCTTCCTGTAAAACGTTTTTCTATGAAAATTGTGCCTGCCAGATATTTTTAGGAAATCGTACACTGTAACCCGTCCCCCTCCCCTCCCGCACTGCCTAGAGTTTGACCTTTTGTAATTCTGAACGTGCGCGTTTCTGTTTCAGCAAAAGGAAAGAAAAGACCAAAAGGAGGAACAGACTCGGAAGACGGAAGTTCCGCATCGAAAAAGGCGCGAGGATCTCCTTTGAAAAGATTAGCAGAAGACGACGGCCCCGCGGCAAAAAAGGCGCGAAACTCGCCGGCACCATCCACGCACAGCAACTCCGGCACCAGCACCCCCACCCCCAGCGTAGGGGGCGAGGATAGTTCTGCAGGGATCACCGACGAAGCCGTGAGAAGGTACCTCACGAGAAAGCCCATGACCACGAAGGACCTGTTGCAAAAGTTCAAAACCAAGAAAACGGGCCTGACGAATAAACAAACGGTTGAGCTAATAGCGAGCATCGTGAAGAAACTCCAGCCTGAACAAAAGACGATTAAAGGCAAAATGTACTTGTCTCTCAAACCAAGCCAGTAAACCTTTAAAAGCAAGCTAGTGACCTTGGAAACCCTCAGTCAAGCTAGGAAGTTCTCAATAGCGCGGGAGTTGTTGCGTTTCATTCTCCATTCCGAATTCAATTAAAATTTTGAACTATTATTGAGTTTATTTATTTGATATGAAATATAAGGTGAAGATCGTTTCAACAAGCCCGGAAGTGGCACTGTCACGCGACGGGACCTGGTGATGAGGTCTCCCGGGCATCCGGTTTCCCGTCGTTCATAAACAAAATGGCTGCCATGTATGCTGACGGGGAGGCGGCCAATTTGTGGACAACTCCGGCGGACGAGGCGTTCTCGTTTGCCAATTTTCCTTCCTCGTTCGTGTCCAATTTAAAGAAAGACTGCTGTCCCTTTCTGGCGATCGTCCTGTGTTACTGGGACAACGTTTTGGGACCGAAACTTAGTCACGTCTGGCGTGGTTCAGGAGACGAAAAGACTCAAGAAGAAAATGTCAAATACGTGGTATCCAGAACCTTGAATGGAGAACTACTTCGAGATGCACCTGAAAATGTTGTCGACAACAAACTGTTTGTGCTGAAGGACAGAGGAATAATCTGCTTGACCTCCATTTTTACTGGCAGAGACAAAGGTGGACCCAACATATCGGCGTTCTCCTTGCTTGTACCTTACTCTCAGTTAAAGGAGTTCTTGCCGTTTGTGGAGTTGATCGAGGAGCGTGTTAAAATACTTATAGCGAAGCTCAGAGTTCTGCAGGTTAAGGTATAATTCAACCCTTTCATTGCTTAGCTCAACACAAATTCTCCTTACCATTCAAAAAGAAAATGGGTTGGTGGATGTAGAGAGAATTGATATTTTAATCAGGTTTAGCGAGATATTCAAGTTCTCCATACTGTATTATATAAGTCTGGTGAAAGGCTGAAGGAGATGATCGCTCAAGAGCAAAAAGTTTGAACACTGCTGCATGGGGGGGAAGGGTGCCAACTCTCATGCTTTGCGCAGGAGTGCACCTGTGCCTCATCTACTGCTCTCCTATGAATTCACATCAATCTCCCAAATTTGAGCCTTATCTCGAGCTGGAAAAGGTACAATATAGCTTAATTACCAAACTTGATGTATTTGGATAAGTCAGTTCAACTCTAAAGTTCAGCTAACCAATTCACCCCCACCCCCAGAGAGATCCACCCTTCCTCTGAGTGGGATCCAGACCCACGCTTGAAAACCTGCCTGAAAATTAGTGGAGGTTGGTGTACTATGTCTGCTGGTCAAAGCCCCTTTATAGGAAACATCAGATTATAATGTAATACCAGCTCTTAAGAGAACTAGGTTGACTGCGTCGGCATGGCGGAAGACAAACTGGTCTGTCAACTAAGTGTTGATGAGGGTAATGGAACGCCGTCAAAGAGACTATTGTCTCTTTGATGGCGTTCATTACCCTCATCAACACTTAGTTGATACACCAGTATATCAGATTATATGTTGACCATGGTTTGGTCTTGTTTGTTGGCTTTTCTCTCTTAGGACTTGACGACAGCCATCCCACTGTTTTCCTCGTACCTTCCAAGGTTTGTTCAGACCATCACAAGTCTACAGTCTGCTGGTGTTCCTGAAAAAGTTCCTGTGAGTTTAGGTTTTTTGTCTTGATATGCATGACCTGCATGTATGAATTTTGGATATTGTTTAAATTCTCTTACAGCTTGCAGACACAGCCTTTGGACCAGGGCATGAACAACAGTTTGACACAACTTTTCTGAGAAGGTATAAACTTGACCCTTTGTCAACATAAGCCCCATGAAATGAGCCTCCCTCATGTCTTGAAGTAATCAAAGCTTTCTTATCACAAAATTTATATGAAACCAGAACATGTGCAGAAAGCACTCAGACACACAAAGCCAAGATCATAAATTAAAGTATTATTATACTAATTGTGTGGAATAAAAATGTATTGATGTGGCTTTTCCCCAGGACTGAATAGGGTGCTGCAGTTGGAAAAAGATATATATATATATATATATATATATATATATATATATATATATATATATATATACAAACTTTAATCCTTCATAGTGAATCTCAATGAAGTTTACTTAGTTTACTTTTTACCTATTTGAATGTTGTGAAATAATGCACTTGTTGTTCTTGTATATCATTCTCCAACAGGGCCATCACTTCCCATCTGCAAACTTTTGGTAGCACCATGGTGGTTGGCAAATCTATAGATAATGTTAACATGGTAAGCTCAACTTGAGTTGCTTGTTTTGGTCTCCTGCAGGGTATACAACAGTGAACCATACATTAAAGCAATGAAATGGGCTGATTTGGATCTGCTGAGTACACTGTAAATGATGTATCAGCTGTTATTCTGAACATTAGGTCTTCACTATCTCCCAGGCATTTTATGGGGTTCTAAAACTCAAGCCTTGATTGAGACCTTAGCAAATTTGGGATTGCTGAGTCATTTGCGCGCAGTTTATTTGGATGTCTTCCTGTTGGAAGGCATAGAAAAGGGAAAAAATTTTACATTTTGAGCCCAGAATGGAATCATGAAAGGGTAAGTTGTTGAAAGGTTCGGTGGAGCCTACCCATATAAATGGCAGAGGAAAGAGGCATATGCTTAACATACAATGAAATATATGAAAAAAAGGTCTTGGGTGTGTGCTTTTTCCACAGATGGTCAACACCCTAGCCATGTTTCTGTCCCCAGAAGAGCGACGAAGATCTCGCTATCCCCTTCAAACTACGGATGAATTAAATCCAAATCTGTTTGACCCTGATTTATTTGTCCAGGGTCTCCTGAAGGCAAGGCTGGTTATTTTTATGCAGTATGTACAACCTTTGGCTTACGTAAGAGAATCCTGGAAGGACTGAAATCCAGATTGCGGCCACATATATCGACTACTTACCGACGACGTTACAACCACATACCGACCACGTATCAACCACGTATCGACCACATATCGACCAGTTCACAATCACCCTCTGAGTGCTGTTTCTTTGTTTTTCTATTTTATCTTCAGGGTGAAGACGGTGGCTTCACTCTTTCAGTGAAGGGCGTGATCACCAGTCTGTGGCCCAGTACGCTGGTTGATGTGGACAATGCTGAAGTGAAACAGACGCACCCATATCATGAACACGCCATTATTCGACAGGAGTTCCTGGATTTAGAACTGACATTGATGTGGGAGGGACAAGAGGACGCGCCGGTCTTCCCTTCTATGTGAGCACGATTCCCCACCCCTCCCCCCTTCCCCCTCCCTCTTCCATTGTAAAATGGAGAGTTCTGTGACAAAAAGCTGTTAGAGCTGGAAGCATTATTATATTCTTGTTTCATGTCTTTGTTGTTTCTCTGTGAGTATCTTTCTTTGTCTTGTATCTGTCTTTTTTTTCTGTCATTGTCATCTTCTGTTTGTCTTTGTCTGTATCTCTTCTTATTTCTTGTCTTATTTCTGTCGCTAACTCTTTGGTCAGACTTTGTGTCACACTTATTTCTCTGCACTTTCGTGCAATTAATGCGTATCTTCACACACAGGGGCTTATTTCACACCACGGACGAAATAGCACTGAGAGTGAATAGCTTCATGAGTGACGTAAGCATCATGTGACCCCAACTGAACTGTTTAAATACATCAGGCTCCAACAGAGTTCAGATAACTCGCGTTTTATACGCCACTGAACCGTTCCAGGAATGCTAAACCCGCGCGCAATAAACGTCACCGATTGGCCGTTTGATTTCGTATAATTTCGTTATGAAGGTTTTTCAAATGATGTAAAGCAAGAGTTCTGAAAAAATGGCGGATAGGAAACAATCAAATAGCTTCAAAAAGAGACGGCTAACCGTGCTAATTCACTGTAGTCCAACCGAGTTGTAAGGTAGTGATTCAGGAACAGATCCAAGAACAAAATCTTTTGAACACATCTCAAATAGTTTAACGAGGCTCTAATACGTCGTGCGAACGGGAGTTTAGTTTAGCCCTCTCGCGTCAGATCAATTTCCACTAGTAAATTATGAATGAACTTTATGTGCGACAATCTCTGATCATAAAGTATTTCATCGTCTGCAGATTAATTTGCTGCCATCAGTGTGTGGAGTACGCGAAGGTTTCATCTCAGATTTCTTGAGAGTTTTGGACCGAAAAGCATTGGCCCTCATCAAATACGTAGAAGCCAAATCGTAAGTAAGCTGTGTGTGTTTACTAAGTATTTGTGTATTTGATGTTCACTTGTGTATTTTGTGACAGCTGGCGCTCACAATGAGCATCACAAACCAAGATTAATCCCCTTGCACGAAAAGTGACTCAGTTTTGGAAAGCGAGAAAATGTCGACCAACTCAGTTCTACCAATGAACTTCACCATAGTAACTCACGGGTGTGTTAATGAAGGTTTCACTGTATTGTTTACCATAGCAACCAAGGTTCTTCAGCTTTGGACTATTCCGCAGTGCGTCAGTTACGTCATGACCTGCAACTGCCGACTGGACCTGACTACACCATTGTGCTCGTCAGAGCGGAGAAGCTCAAGCCTGGCGTGATGTCCTTCTTGATGGGTGACCCACGCCGCTCCGTCTCCAGAGTCCAGGAACTTCTCGAGTCTCTTTGATGCTCATCTCTACTCGCACAGTAAGTCCAACACCGATAACGCGGGCTCACGCAAGTGTCAGCGGTTATACACCACGTGCGTACCACCGCTTATCACGTGATTCAGCGTTCGCCTTAGTTGCTTAGTTACTAGTAATGAAGAATGCCACAGGATTCACTTCACTTGGTTTTTTCAAGCGACACAGCCACAAGAGTCCTTATTTCACAATGAAAACAGGCTCAACACAAAGCGCAAGCGAAAGGATTTTTTTTCTCTTTTCCCTGGTGCTTGCGCTTATAATTGCGTCGCTCGTTTTACTAAAAATCTGACGTCCTCTTCTGAGAACATACTGTCCAAACCTTAAACCTAACTCTAGACCTGGCTTAGATATAGAGCAGGGTTAGTACGTACTCTGAAGTGGAAACCTAAGCTTAGTTGAGTAGCCATGAATTAGCCATCAATTACAATAGGCGCGGGCAATGTTATTTTAGTAAACAACAGCGCTTCAAGTGGTCAGAGAATTCTTCGACAAACCCTCGTACGTGCTCAGTCATAAAGAATACTTCAGATTGTGAGAAGTTGTTTATTTGAAAATGTAACCACTGAATGTGCATGCAAGCACGTAAAACTAATGCGATAGCACATAAATTATTACACACGTTGTAAAGATGATATATTGAATTAATGCAACAAATTGTATAATATAAATAAATGAAACGTAGAAACCAGAAAAATAAGGGGAAATTGCTGTTGTGGTGTGTAGTAATATTTCCCTGCTAAGTAGGTTTCGCGGTATTCGTAGCTAATAAACTGTTTACAAAGGAAAGTTTGCCGCCCATTTTACTGATGTTTGTATCTGTAATCTAAAGTTAAAAAGTCCGCACTAGGGAATTTTGGTTCTACGTCTGTTTTCATACGCAGGGAGTGCTTGTATTATACAAAGATCAGTTTTGTATCGTCAGCTTTTTCAGTGGATAAATTACCGTCCTTATAATGTGCCGTACATGCGTCTTCAGTTAAGTAGAGTGGCATTTATCAAGTAGCCTGGCGTTGAGAGTCGAATTATGTCCCGTTTCCAAGGCTGAAATGGTTTCCACTCTCTGCTATTTAGTTTATATTGCTCGAGTGTAGCTCTGTTGAAAGTCTTGTCAGTATAGTGGTCCTCCTTCCACAATGCATTGCTCATCAAAGTGCGTACGTTACAACGTAGGCCAGCTGTGTCGCGTCGAAAGCTTTGCAGATTCCCCTCCGTAAGAATCTCAGCCGTTGTCATGCTTGATAGAAATTTGTTTTTCTTGTTGTGTTCAGAGTGTGTAAAGAGTCCAGCAATTCTCGTCGACTATTTTTTTTTACAGCTTTCTTTTCCATTAGAATGTTATTAGTTGTCGTAAGACAAGTTTTGTTTCCTTTGTTGTGCTCACCAAAGTGCGTGCAGTGCTCCAAGTCCAACAACATCCAGTCGAAAGTTTGCAGTTTGTTTCTTCTTTAGAGCTTCAGTAGTTCTGGTTTTCTTGGTCGGAACGTTTGGCAGTTTCCTTCTGACGGTCCTCCGCTTTTCTCTCCTCCGAAGATGTCTTCACCATTCGCTTCAGAAACGTCGTGTACAACAACGTAAATACCATGGCAGAGCCAACAATCACTCCTGCTTCTACGATAACCATCCTGAGTACTTAATGCTATGAAATTTCAGCGGTTTGTGTCAAATATTTGCTCGATGCTTAGCGAGTTGGTATTTCTCTGTTCGACACCTCTACGTGAATTTGCCTCTTCGACGTGAGCAAATTTCTATTATATCGTTGTTTACGCCCCAAAACTGCTGCTTATGCTGAGTCTGAGGGATTTTGCCAACCGCAAGAAAGTTCGTGAAAACATGCACGACCGCACAATGTATACACAACGTGTTATTTGCATCTTGTGCTTTTGGCCCCAACGCTCCTGTTCTCTTTTCGGACGGACGCCCCAGTTGTGTGTTGTTGTTTTTGGGTTGCGTTTATTTGATTTGAACTTGTTTACTCTTTAGGTCGTTTGTATTTTTGTTCAACAACGCAGGCAGCGTTGGAAACCCTGTCGAGTCGTGTTTGTGATGGCCAGATTTTCGGCTTATTGCGAATTAGCTACCCGTATTTTTCTTAGATTAGCTTGCAGCAAAAGGATGCCTCATTTAAGGCTGAAAAGTCGTCGGGTTTGTATCCACAGTCCACGAAAAGCAAAGAGGGAAACGAAAAGTTAGTACTAATATGTGGGCGTTTGTCCTAAAGATAGAGTTTTGGCTCTGCGAGGTTGTGGATGCTTGCTGCGATTGAGAAGTTGTTTGAACTTAACTGTGACAAATGTAGCTGTGAATGGCAGATTCTCTAAATTGATTTTTCAAGCGACAGGTAAAGATTCCAGAGAAACAGTTTTTTCTTTTTTTTTTTTTGTAGTGTACACCTCACTACATTCCCACATGTTGAACTTGATTGCATGCTTTTCAAAATCACTTTTTTTTCCATTGGCTTCCCATTACGTAGTTGATAACCAGTTTTTAATTATTTATATAAATTATCTAAATTATGAAGCACCCACCTGCTGTAATCAGCGAAACATCATACTTCATGTTCGACAAACAAGAATGGTACGGGAATAAAACGTGACGTGATAAATCAACTAAAATCCGTCAAAAATGCTAAACGCCGTCAAAAATATTTAAGCTGACGATCTTTGTGGGACGTTTTATTTCTGCGCCGACGCAGTGTAAAGCTAGCATTCCATTGCATTCTGGGAGAATACCCAGGCCCCCACCATTCTGTTCCCCGGCCACAAGTTACCGCAGTTTATCGATTTTCATCATTTTAACCGTAAAATTGGCCAAGGTAGTATCGCTTAGTCTCGGGTGTTCTGTGTTTTGTTCTGACAACCCCAAGCTGTTTCTAACTCGAGGTGAAAGTTCGCCTCGCGTGTGAAAGCCTCGTTTTACTTATGCACAATTTATGTTATAGAAAATGCACTGAACTGACTTACAGTTGAGTATCGAGTCCTAGTACTGAGTTTCTTGGCCGCGAGTCTTGAGTTTTTACGACCGTTACACTGAATTGCAAATTCTGCACTTGAAATCACAGTTTTGTGCAATGACCGCTGACTCAAGATGACCGCACAGCCGAAAAGCGCCGCCTTCCGCGGTGTTCCAAATATTTTCTCAAGTACGTGCGTGGGTTTGGATAATAATTTTTGGATCGAATTGTTCTCCTGTTTTTTAATAGTCGCCTAGAATTCTCGCTCGGCTCTCCAACTGTTACCCCTCCGCCTATTATCACCTCTCTTGGTGCATGTTTTTATTATTATTATTATTATTATTATTATTATTATTATTATTATTATTATTATTATTATTATTATTATTTTAATCTCAAACCTGAATGTCTGTAAAGATAAAAGTTTGGCTTTGAAGCTCTGAGTTCAAAATGTGTATCGTGTTCAAGGAGCTGTTTTATCGCGATTTGGCTGAAATGGCCGCAAAAAAAGAAACAGCACGACAGATCTCCTTAAGCCGCAAGATTAAAGTCTGAAAGTGTCACAAACAAATCAACTTGAACCCTAAAGAGATTGGTCGAGATCATCTGCCATTTTCTGGTCGTACTGAAAGAGCTTTTGTGATTACTGTATCTGTACCTTTGTGGAGGTCGTTTCCACGGACAACACTGCAAATTGCCACGAAAAATGTGAACTAGAAGCTTGACGCTGAAAAGCCTGCATATTTAATTTTTTTGTCTGTGTGAAAATCACATCGGAGAATTTAGAAGAACGTTGCCTCTCAGAGGACTCAGCGAGAATCAACAGATATCGCATCTCAATATCTATTTTATGTCCCTAATATAATACACTGGCAAAATTTCGCGAGTGACACGCATCACGATCAATTTTTTTTTTTTGTCGACAACAAAATTTCTCGAAAAGCTGATATCAAATGATCTCGCCATCCACTCAGGGATTTTCAGATCGCACAAGTTAAAAGGTAAATCTGCATCTAAATCAACGCTGTAAAACTGATATTTGTCATTTTTTAAAATTTCTGTTGAAGTACAACAAGATGAATGATTCTGTCATCAATCAATATAAGCTAAACCGTAGAGATCGCCTGTCTTTTCGTGAACATAAGGCAACATAGAATCCTTCCAACCCCAGCGATCTAATGGCAAACTGCATGCAAAAAAAAAGCCGGCAGACCAAGCACGACTCTGTTGTAAATGGAGAAATGTCCTCGGCGATTCTGTTGACACAGTTACAAATTAAAGCAAAGTTGGCGGCACAGGCTGCCCTTTTGTTCCTCCAACTGCAGTGTTCCTGTTCAGTTCAAATCTCTGCCAGATGTCTGAAGCTTGTGTGCGGTTAGCGTCCTGACAGCAGCTCCCGTTTTACTAGTTGCCACACATTCCCGGTCAGTCGCCTCTGCATATAATATATATTCTGTATAGAAAATATCGCTCGGCTTCTTTGGCAAATTCTGTTGACGTAGGTACAAAAATAAAGTTGGCATCACAAACGTCTCGTTCCTTCAAATGCAATGTTCGTTTTAGTTTAAATTTCCCCAAAATTTCTTAAGCTCCTGTACGTGGGTACATCTACTGTGTTTCTTTGTAGCGTCGATGGCTTCAGTTTTAGTAGTAAGCATGACCGTTGGCTTTCAGGTCTGCCTGGCGAGGCGTGTACTCTTTGGCTTTCTTCTCCGATGATTCACGCTGACACCTGAACACACAAGTGTTCATTCCAATCAAGATTATGAAACTGCTGAGGATCACAAAAAATTCAACAACCGCCATCATTGATCCTCCCGACCCAGCTTCCCGCCTTCGCTTTGACTGTTTGCTTGTCAGACGCGGAGGATACCCCCTCGGGAAAATTTTGATATTAAATAGGTACCAGTGAAAATGGCGATTAGAAGCCGCTTCTCTTTTCTCGGCACGAAAAGGTTGGTCGCATCATCCGATTTATAACCACCACCCAAAACCTTCTTCAGGAAGGACTCCGTGTAGAGTCTTTTATAGTGCGTCTCGTAATTCAAAGATTGTCATGTCATTCACTCGTGAAATTAGCATTGAAATTTTTGATATGATTATTATAATAAATATTTATATATTGCATAAAATGGTCAGTGCACTGCGAACTGTGTGTGACTATATGCGAACTTCGGCTGGCCGATGCGTGATTTGGGGCAAAGAACAGGCAAGTCTTGTTTAGGTTGTCTAAACTAGTGCGAAGAACCGACATTTTATACAGCACACTGGAAAGGCGACCAATCGAGACACTTTGCATATTTGGCAGGACATTTGTGTCAAATGTTTGTGGATTTCTTACGGGCCTGCGGTTGTGGATGACTCTAGTACTGGTTTCTTCCAGAATTGTAAGTATGGATAACGATCAGGAAAGACTGGATATCTTCCCTGTGAATTATTTAACAAACAGGCCTCGGAAAAGCCTTAGTAAACAAATCGAAATTACCATATTCCTCATTACCTACGAATGCAAAACAACCAGTAAAGTTTGGTACTTTGAAGTTGCAATCATATACAAAGAGTTCTGCTCATCTAGTGGACCTCATATAATCGCCTATCTTATCGCTGTGTTAACAGGCCAGTTAGTGACACCCATAAAAATCACTCTTTGGAAGAAACATCGCCTCAGTCAAGAAGCTACAAGACTTGATTCGACACCCTGGACCAGTGATCTGTGAATCTGTCCGCGTCCAGCTCTGAGCCTTGGTTGATCCGATTTAAAGTGTGCATACAAAGCGTTTCGATTATGGTAATCGGAGTTTTAACTGCAGGAGCAACCCTGACGGGAGTTGGGTTTTTTGCATTCTTTTACTACAAGATCTTCCATCATTTCATGCAGGAGCGGCTGACTGAACTAAAGGCTCGGCTACAGGAAAGTAAATCTACCTCTGAATGCCGTGCGAAGCTTGTACAAGAACTTGATATTGAACGAGCTTAACTCACACAAACATCTGACAAAGCTGCCGAACTTGAAGAGAACTATGCATGATTGAGTAGATATGAGTTTGTGTGTCGGATGAGGTTCAGATTTTTAAAAATGCACTTGGCTATAAAGTAAGAGTGCATTCGAATTGTATGTATTATTGTGTGTATATATGTATGGACAAACATATGATATATGATGTAACTATACGCAAACTAAGATGTGAGAATCTTAACAACTTTCTGACTGAAAAACTATGCGACATAAATGAACGAACTTATGAATATTGAAGAAAACGTCGTCTGCGAGCTTAGCGATTTTTTTCAATATGTAAACAAAAACCATTCACTTAAACTGTTTCAATATTTAACGATACTCTCTTCTCGTGAGCAAGGGGAGTTCCCACGATAACATAAATTGGTCGAAAATGACTGATCGAAATATACATTTCACGTCAGCAGGAATGTTGCCAAGTTTAGCGCCTGATCAGTTCTTGCATATTAAATAAGCTTTTTGAAAAACGAAATGCTAAACCGAACCAAAAGACACCCCATACCTAAAAGATATGCCGCTGTATTTGCCGTACAGTTAACAAGAGAACGGCGTTTTGTTCTAACTTTCCCTCTTTATTTACATCGTTTGCTATAGTGCTCGTCCAACTCTGTGAACGAAATTGCGAACACCTACGGGTCCAGTGAAACAAAGGCGAACATCCAGCAAGAAAACAAAAAAACTGATGCAGACACAGCACGTAAAATATACAAAAAAATCAACGCAGTCATATTCTTGGTGTTTGTAGCCATGAATCTCCTGGCTGCATCTTTTGGCGAAGAATACGTCGAGACAGTTTCCAGATACAGTTTCCTGTTGGTAGTAATATTATACACATTCATCTCAGAAGAAACTGAATTCCATGTTGATCCATGCACTACAATCCATGCGGGTATTTTCAGAACGTGCGCACAACAGGTACACGCATTGGGTAGAAGCGTCCCCACTGGCCAGTCTTAGTCGACGTTTTCGAGTCTTTGTCTTCCTTGATCAAGCTATAGATCTGAACACCTGTAACAACGAAGGCGATGCCGACGAGAGTACAAGCAAGCACTGCGACCTCCACAACCATACTGCTGGAACGCTACGGCGTAGTAATCGTTTTGGCGTTTGATGAAGTGAAAATGGATTCGAAGGCCAATAATGACGTCAACCATAATAAATATCAAAATAAAAATATTTGCATTTATTTTTACAATAGCAGGACAGTTTCTCGCTTTGTGATTGGCTAACTTTTGTGACCAATTTTTGTCCGTGTATTCCGCCCCCACGAACGACTTGTTCCTACAGGGCCCGGTTTTTCGAAAGTCGATTAAGCTAATCCAGGATTAACGAAATTCTTTCTCTCGACCTCTCTCCCAATAAACTGCAGGGTTTTGTTCGAAGATGGATTAGAAAGCTTGTTTCAGCTTAAAACGTTATCAAGAAAGTCGTTGTGGACGAAATTTTTACGTTTTCAGGCTAAAAAATTGCCGGAAAGTTTAGACCTAATCCAGGATTAGCCTAATCGTGCTTTGAAAAACCGGGCCCAGATGGCTGCAAGTACATAAACAACAGCAAAACATGATAATAGGCTTGCAAAAGTACAAGAACTCTGGCCCAACCGCTGTCACCACCTGATGATGGTCAAACCAATGTTTTATGTCATAGATGGAAAAAGTCAGGCCCGCGACTAATGTGGTTGAAACCGTACCTCTCCCCACCCTGCTTCGTCTCCTCGTCTCCTCCCCTCCCCTCCCCTCTACGTCATGGCACACTTTCGTGACTCCGATCCCAGAGGCGCTTGGGTAGATGGATAGCTTGATAGGAGTGAGCTTGTGGTTGAGAACGATTAACCTCTCTCTATCCTAAAATAACACTCTTGGAACCCCAAGTACCCGACACATTCAGGCAATAATGAATGGTCTGAACTCTGAAGTCGCGGAAAATGAAACGACTGCTTACGCCAAAGAAAAAAGCGACCATGCGAGAACCGAATTTGCTAAACGGCGCCGAATCCTTATCACGAATCTCCCAGACGCTGTGGACGAAGAGGTAAGGGTAGGTAGTATACAGGGAGGGTCAAAGCGTGCTGTTCAAATACAGAGGTACACGTTTTTAATATAGCTGAGTGTTTCAGCCATCTTAAATTTTGTGGGAAATAAGGGGGTAGGGGTGGGGGTCCGTGGTGGTCTCAAGTTATCTCGGCTTTGATACTCAAACAACATCATTTTGATGTTGTTAATATTCGTACCACTTGTGTATTTTGAATTATGATTTCTATGGTTGAACTTTTGTTTATAGGACCTACAGCAGAACTTTCTACATGGCTATGATGTAAATGAGTTGAAAGTTACCAGCAACACAGGTACAGGGCACCTTCCAGATCATTATGGATCAATATGATGATGTTTCGATATTCTGGTATATGATGATCATTTTACAAAAATGTTGCAACTGACAGTAACAGACTGAGGGTTACAACTTATACACCAAACACATACAGTCATCCCCCTTCTGTTAACCCTTTTGCTCCCAAGAGTGATCAACTTCGATTTTCTCCTTCAGTTTCTCACCAGAAGTGTATCATATAGTGAGGAGAACTTGGCTTTTGATACCTTGCTCAGATGAAAGCTGATTAAACTAACAATTCTCACTGTATCACTCATACATTTTCCTCTTAAAAGGTTGGGAGAATCTGCATTTTGAACTTGGGAGTGAAAGGGTTAAGACGGACACCTGGTAGGAGCAGTCACTGCTGTTTCTTCAGACATTTCCTCTAACTGGACAATTTGTCTAATGGGCACCTTTGTAAGGTCATGCTTGCAAGCTGTAATCAAAATTATGTCTCAATATAATATTTAATCCCAAACATCTTTTTCCTCTAGCCACGGTACTTCTTGCAGATGCTAATCAAGCAAGGGAAGCAATAAGTGCTCTGAATAACAAAACTTTTCACAGCTGTGAAGTGGGAGTATCATTTGCACCTCCGGATGCTTTGTTGTTTGTTGGAAACCTACCATTTGAGTTCACGGAGGAAGAGTTTCGTCAACTTGTGAGTCCTTTTGGACCCATCGAAAGGCTTTTTCTTGTTTATAGTGAAAAGACAGGTAAAAGTAAGGGCTATGGATTTGTGGAGTTCCTCCATCGAGATTATGCCACTCAAGGAAAGCAGTCCTTAATGTCATCAAAATATGTTGGAGGACGGATCTTGCGTATTGACTTTGCGGAGCCTAACCTCATATCTTATGATGACCTGCACTCAAAGACTCTGTTTGTAGACCGGCTGCCAAGAAACTTTAGGAGTAGTGCAAAACTAGAGGAACATTTTGGACAAAGCGGCACAGTCTTGTTTGCCCAGGTAAGAACAGTCTGGCCTCCACTGGCCACTAGTTTTTTTGTGGACCCATTTACAGTGTTGAAGCAGCTCTTATAGGCTAACACCTTGAGAAGCAGAAAAAGTGTTTGATAGTGGACCTATCCGCTAACGAGAATGTGTAAATACAGAGTTTGACTGAACTAGAGTTTAATCAGGGTTTATTAGAGGCATTCGAAAGTAGAGCTGTTTGCAGCCGTTTACAGTAATTATTACAAACAATACCAAAACATATTTGTTGTTTATCTGGAACAGGTAGCAGTAAATGTCCAGACTGGCATGTCCCGTGGCTTTGCATTCGTAGACTTCATGACAGGAGAAGATGCAGAAAAAGCGCAAGGAGCATGCAATGGGAGTGAGCTGGAGGGATCACACATTCGTGTAGCATTTGGCACTCCAGGCCGCTCTGGAGCTGGAATTTTGGGCAACCACCAAAAAATTGGGGTGTGTTGCTGATTGTGGCAATTAATTAACAGTTTGTAGTGATCATCCATTCCAGGATTTTTATATATTATTTGGTTTAATTTGCCTTGATGGCAGAGCCTTGGAGTAAACTTTGACTTTCTTTGTTGAGCATGTGTGAACTGCTCTCCTAAACATTATGGATGAGTCAAACCAGTTCCATCCTTGGTGACAAAGCACCATTGAACTTTAAACATTAAAAGTGTCGACAATATTTTTGGTTAAATTTTACAAGAGTACAAATTGGGCCTTGCAATGATAATAATTTTACAGTACTGTCTGGTACAATCAGAAAGTAATATTTCAAGAAAAACTTCATGGAATTATTTCCTTTTTTGTTTTCAGGCTGGCCGGGGACCAGGACTTCCTCATCCATCAGGCAGTCTCTCTTCAATTCGTCCCCTCCTTGGTCCCCGACCACTAATGGGTGTGGAACCCTTAGGACTACGACCTCGAGGGGGATTGTTAGGTCCCAGGCCTCAACCACCAATGTATCAACAAGCATTGTTGGTATGTACAGCACGTGCAATAGTATTTCAAAGAAAGCCTTGTCCTCTCAGCAGTACACTGTATACTATGGTGTATTTTTGTAAGCAAAACTGGTACAATGTACTATTTTTAGTACAACGATGCATACAGTACATAGTTTGAAGATAAAGTTGTATATACTTGCCGTGTACATAATATCAAACTGTACTTTATTCAGGGACATGGACCAAGACCTGCGATGCGGCCAGGATTCTTGGGCCGACTGCGGGGTCCTAGCCAACCGTCTAGACCCTGGATGTTCCCCAGGGGGAGCCTCCTTGGTGCACCAAGAGGGAACCCCCAATCACTCCTGGGCAGGCTTCCAGGTGAGTTGAAAAATTGAAACTTTCACAAATTTTCTTAACCGTTCAAGATGTAGGGAAGATTTATTGGTTAATTTTTCAATCAGTTTGAAGTGATCAAATTCAATGAACTATCTGGGCTATTCATGGCTGCAGCTTGTTCTTGGGTTGCCGAAGTATGTTTAAATTACCCCCTCCCCTTGGAAGGTGTGGTACAGAATGTTCACTAAAAGTTTCATTGTTTTTTCCCTCAGGCCCCAGAGGTTTGTTAGGAGCAAAGCCACAGGCAGCCAGATTACCACAACCTCTCATGTCTTTACCAGAGACTGTGTCACAGGTAAAGGACCCACTTTCCCTATATAAATTCTTAATTTGATTTGTAGCACTTTACATAAAAACACTCAAGGATAATGTTTGTGACAAAATATTAGAATTCACATCTTTCTTATATAGTCATGGCCGACACTTCGTCATGGCCACACTGTGTGCACACCCAAAATCCACCGGCACTGGTTTCTTTTGTATGAATTATTGAGTCTCAAATTGTTAAAAACAGTACTTGGCTTTCATGTCATTTTGTTGGTGTGCTGGCAGAAAACTCATCAACAATACTGTACCGGTACGGTACTCTTGCAACTGCAGGAGAGACAACCCCACAATGCCCAAACAGGGCTTGGACTTTTACAGGACCCTCCACAAATGCCCCATCAGACAGACACAGCACTGTTCAGTTCTCCATATAGCCAAGGAAATGAAAGTTATCCCTCAAATCAGTATGAAGCCCAGGCAAATGTTCAACAAAACTATAGTCAGCCCAGTGTAGCACCTCAAGTGGTGGTGCAGCCTCAACTTCAGCTACAGCAGCAGCAGCAGCAACAGCAGCTGCAACAACAACAACAACAACAACAACAACAGCAGCAGCAGCAGCAGGCACTACTACAACAGCCACTACTACAACAGCCACCTGCTGTTGCCGCGCAGCAGACAGCTCAGGTTTTAGCCAATCAGCAAGCACAGGTATGGTCCTGAAAATGATGAAATTTAAGGTTCCTTCCTTCCTTCCCTGAAAGAGATTACCGCTGCATGCATACATGCCAGTATCAAGCATACACAGTCTCATGGCATTTCATTTCTTTGTGCATGCATGAATGCATGTACTTTATGTACTTTGCAGTAGCTAAAGTGGTGTCATGTGTGATTATCATGGCCTGTTAGTGTTTTGGGAGACATTTTATAACGTTGTTTGTCTCTGTGTTGTAGGGCATAACCCAACAGCAAGCCCCGGCTCTTGCTGCATCACTCAGTTACCCTCCAACTGCTGCGCAGGCTCCCACAGTGGCAACTGTACCTGTCCAACCTGCCAATCACGTGATATCAGCTGTGACGCCAACCCAAGTCCTTCCTTCACTAATGTCAGTGCCTGTAGCTTCGGCTGGCACCAATTATTTCACAACCGATCCCCAATACATGACTACAACTTTGGCACAGCAGGTACAGTGATGCATTGATCAATTTTGGCTGTTTACCTAGGCAACCCTGGTATTTGTCAGAACTTGTTAGCCTGATAGTGGGGAATTTGAGTGACAAATTTTATAGGAAAACAGTGACATTAAGGCTGACAATATGCCAGACCATCCAGACCACCCTAAGTTTCTGAAGCACTATTGAGGAGTGTGGTTTCAAAAGTGTAGAGGGAGGGCTGGTATAACTTCACTGCTCATCTGCATCTTGGCAGATTATTGGGTTGCCCTAAAAATATGGGGTGATCTGTAGTCTGACTTTGGTATGGTGAAAAGAGTAGAGTAGACACTAGTCTACGTAATCAGTCTGTGCTAACATTCTTGTCTGTTCTTTCTAAGTCTCCTGTGGTGACTCAAGTGTTCAGTACCCAGACAGGCACTGCATATCTGCAACCGCAACAAGACATTACACAGCAGCAGCAGCAGCAGCCACAGCCACAGCCGCAGCCGCTGATGTACGCACAACCAGGAATAGTACAATTGCAGGGCTACCCACAGGTAAAAGCAAAAGAGTATATAATTCTCTTCCGATCCACGTTCCTTGAATGCATATAGTAAATAATTTTGAAGAACCAAAAATGTTTCAGTGAATACATTAGACTTAGCTTATGTGCTGTTGTTGTTTTGAGTTGTTTTGTTTATTTGTTTGTTTAGTATATGACCCCAGCACAGCAGCAGACATTGATTCCAGCTCAGCCACAGATGTTGGTCCAACCTGGCACAGCTGTGCAGTTCCAGTATCAGTGGCCACAGCCCACACAACCCACCGCTCAAGCTGCTGTTGCTGTGCCATCACAACCAACTCAGCCTTCTTTTGTGGCTCCAGGTGAGGACACGGGACCTCTGACATCTCTTAAGAAGGATTTCTGTGTAAATATTCATCACTTTAGTTTTAATAAAACCTCAAGACAAGAAGCCCAATACTAGGACTCGATTACACAACTATAAGTTAGTTCATTGCGTTTTTTATAACACATGTTGTTCACAAGAAAACGGGCCTTGCACAGGAGGTGACAATTTTTCCTCGAGTTAGACCAAGTTGCCTTAGAAATAGCGACGAACGCTGACCAGCGGAAGTGACGTCAACAACGTACTTTGATAAAGGTCTACTTCCACTGACATGCGCATTGCATTTGGTCTTTTTTTTTTTTTTTTTCAGCGGCTGCTACGGCTCAGTGGCAACAGGGTGTGGTCAGTGCTGGTAGCGTTGCCATGCAACCCACCGGACAGCAAGTGGCAGCGTATACAGCACAATATCAGCCGTATCAACAGCCCATAGTCGCGATGAACCCGCAGGCTCAACCGGTGACTGCGGACACAGCGGCTCTTCAACAGCCACAGGTAAATCCCGTTCTCATTTCCAGACCCAACCGTGTGACGTCATGAGAGCGGTCTGGGCCCTAGTGCAGGATCAATTTCGATTTTCTTTCATCGAAAAGCGGAGGAAAAGTCGAGTCAAGAGAAGTCAAGTTAGAATGTAATGAGAGCTTTCATTTGAGTGGTCACAGTTTTAGTTTTCATTTGACAGTTCAGGAGCTGAAAGGATTTTTTTAACTTGGGTAATATTCGCCTTTATCATTGAAAGGACGAAACAATATACTGTGCGTCGTTGCTCTTCAGGTTGCAAGTGAGCCCGCGAGCCAGCAGCCCTATATCCAGGCTCCCCCGGTCTCCGCTGCGTCTTTCAACACGGTGAGTGCAGACTTAAAAGTGGCTGATCGCCCGTTTGGTCCGTTCTAGTTCCCAAGCTCTTTTCCCTAGGGTAGGGAAAAGAGCCTGGGACTGAGGATGCGTTTGATCTTGGCATGTTTTTGTGAGGACGGCACCAAGTGCAGTTGTCAATCTATTTAGTCGGTTCATCAGTAATCTTACCGACCACATACCGACCACGTTACCGACCACGAACCGACCTTAGCGTTGCTGTTGTTTCTGCTATGAGTGGCTTGGTTTGTGGCTTTTCAAGGAACATGTAGTCCGTACAGTCAGTGGTTTCATTGGTATATCTATTAACGTTTCTTTGTCTTTCAGGTGGTGGGGCAAAAAAGAGCCTCTGAAGCAAGCGCTGCTGCAGGGCAATACGTTCCTCAAGATCAGTCACGACAATACTACGATGCCAGCAAGCGGCCCAGATACTAAACAAGAGTTACGCTGTGCGAGATGCAGCACTCCGCAACACGGAAGCTTGAAACGCGAGGCGAGGCGAGACGAACTACAAGCGGTAGACAAGAGCGCGTCTTTGTTGTTGTGTCGGGCTGGACTTTTATCTTGTGTTAGTGCTTTTTTGCCACTGTTGGTGTAATCTCTTTGTTGTTGTTGTTGTTTTGTCGGGCTGGACTTTTATGTTGTGTTAGTGTTCTTTTGCTACTGTTGGTGTGATTTCTTTGTTGTTGTTGTTGTTGTTGTGTCGAGCTGGACTTTGATCTTGAGTTGGTGTTCTTTTGCTACTGTTGGTGTGATCTCTTTGCTATTGTTGTTGTTGCTGTTGTTGTTGTGTTGGGCTAGGCCTTGAACTTGTGTTAGTGTTCTTTTGCCATTGTTGGTGTGATCTCTTTGTTATTGTTGTTGTTGTTGTTGTTGTTGTTGTTTCTGTTGTTGTTGTGTTGGGCTACGCCTTGATCTTGTGTTAGTGTTCTTTTGCCACTGTTGGTGTGCTGGTGTGTTTGGTTTGTGTTTCTTTTCAAGCCTGTTTCTGTTTCATTGTCCTTGCTGTTTCCTTACTTTCTAACCCCTACCTTCTGGCCCGAACTCTATATTTACTGTAGAAACTTAAAACCCAAGAATAACTTACCGGGTAGCAGACAATTAGTAGTTTATTAATTCTCTATTATCTTGTGATATCTTACAGTTCATTCAGCAACCCCTCTTCTCATCCTGCAGTGTATACAACTAGTTGCATAGGCATTTGCACGTTACCCTGATCAACGACCTTATCTTGTGTCGATGTTCTAGTTTCGCAGCTCACAGAACACTCGTATCTCTAGGAGCTTCGGGTCGAAAATTGGCAAAGAAGGTAGTACTGGCTCATGCGACCTCAGTTTATTCCCAATGAGTTTTGTGCCTTCACCAACATAACATTTTTACTTATTGAAGAAATTGTTTCCAAACAAACTTGCCTAATGAATGTTTTTCAACGAACACCAATAGCGTTATTACTTATATCATGGTCTTTAGATCGACGTTGACCATGAAATAACTTGCTTCTGTGTTGCACGTAAGAGTTATCTAATTTTAAGGTGCATGTTTTTTAAAACATAGTTGTTACGTTGGGTAGCATGTCTCGTGAATGTAGTTCTTTTTTATTATATTTAGTGGTACGGATAGGTTAGGTGTTATGTTATATTCAAAGGTATTTAGGATCGCCAATAATAGATTATTTCAACATTAACCCTTTCGCTCCTGAGCTCATAATACACAATCTCTCAACCATCCGAGAAAAAAAAAAAACGTTTGAAAGGCATAATGAGAAGTAATATTTTGATCAGCTTTTTCTTTGGCAAGTTGTCAAATCTCTGTTGAGAAAATTGAAATTGATCACTCAGGTGTGAAAGGGTAAGTGTGAGCAATTCTTGTTAATCATAAGATCATGCGTTCATTTGGTGTTTTGATTGCGTTTATGTTGTGATATATGGATGCGCTGCTTGTTGCACCAGACACGTGACACTAGACACGTGACCTAGATTTCACGACACAATGAACATCCAAGATGACGTTTTGTACTGAAATCTTTGACGTGTCTGACCTTATTTAGATGCGCCAATCAGGCTGATGAACGAGAGGTATAAATTCACAGTGCAGCCTCGTTTTAAAACAGTAGTCATGCATTCACATATTTCCGTATTTCCTGATAATTACAGGTATATCTGATTTTTAGACCGTGTCATGAGAGAGTGACTTGACCGCCCCTCTGCTATAGAGTTTGTTATACTTTCTTGAGTCGTCTTTCTTGATTTCATATTTTTTCTTTCTTTCGTTCTTTTTGTCCTCCTTGCTTCCTCCCTTCTTTCTGTATTTTCTTTCCATTCTTTAATTGTTCTATTGTCCTTCCTTTTTCTTCCTTTCTTTTCCTTTCTATTCTTTCGTTTCTCCTCTTCTCCCTTTTTTCTGTCTTTTTCTTTCCATTCTTTAGTTGCTCTATTGTCCTTCCTTTTTTTTCATTCTTTCGCTGCTCCTGTTTTCCTTCTTCCCTTCTTTCTGTACTTATCTTTCCATTATTTCGTTGCTCCTTTATTGTCCTTCCTTCCTTTGTCTGTTACTGTGATGTTACCCACTCCCCTCCCTATATATATCGGCAATAGATTGTACCGATGGAAATGTGTAGCTTGTGACCTAACAGCAATGGCGTATTAACTAAGGAACTTTAAAAGATTCCCTATATTTGTTGGCACGCACCCCAAAGGTAGTATTCCATGTAATCAAGGTAAGAGTTTACAAACAGAAGGGTTACCCCCTTTGCTGCCGTGTCTAAACTAAACATGATGCAGCAAAACGCAAGCAAACACGAACTTGAAACAACAACGTTGACGTTGCCGTTAGAACGTACTGTATAAAGAAAAAATTCTCTCAAACAGCGAACTTTTAGACATCTGTGAAACAGTGCACGACACTTAAATCAGTACTTGATGAAAATTGGCAGAACAGTAATCTAAAAGTGTTATGAAGGAGGAAAGAGTTCTGAGATTACACGCACATCAACATTTGGGGTATCAGACGCATTCCTTTCTTGATTTATCTGATGTCCATTAATGTCTTGCACCGACACTCGTATTCTCGCACGATTAAACACAAACATAACAACGCAACACAAACTACAAGCAAAACATGACCACATCATACGAAACGCAATACCATAGCACAGAAAACAACTCTATCATACCACAACTGACATGACATTTACATAACCACCACATCCTATGACACGACACAATACCTTGCCACACACATCATAACACCCATACCGACAAAAAACCGTAACATAAAGGACTCCAGAAGTAAAGTCAAGTCACGAGTGAGATACCCCATATAAACGTTTTTCTACAGGGTAGAGTACTTTGCAATGTTTTCGTGGTATGATCCTGCGATCACCTTATTTTCAGGTCAGCAGTCAATTAGAAGCGATATAATTTAGTTGGTCGCGAGCGGGTACGGTTAGGCGAAAACCTGACTAACTAGAGATTTTAACAACTCAACACTTACATAATTATTTTATTGGGTGAATTTGTTCCTTCATCTTACTTTATTCATCTGTCTATATCTTACTCTTTTGAAATATTACGCCCGTTCTTTTCTTGCGGATTAGACGAGTTCTGACTGCGGCGCTAATTTTACCCGAACCAGACCAAAACCTATTGCCGATATTTTTTGCCCCGTTTATAGGTGAAAACATCCACCATTTGAACAGTCGACTGAGGCGAATTGACTCGACCAAGAACAGAAATCCTCCAGCTCCTAAACTAGTGTTGGGTATGAAACTTAAAGATGTGGCCACTCTGATGACAGCTCCTGGTGAGTACATGATAACAGGGTTGAGCGGTGTTAATATATCTTCATTGCATAAACCAGGACCTTGTCCACATATGTCCGTTTTCGCTTGAAAACGATTTTTTTTTCTCCGTTTTCAAAAACTTCTCTGTCTACACGAGAGCGTTTTATATTCCATCCACACTAATCCGGTTTCGTTTATAAACGACACAATCATTGTGACGTCAGCGTTTCGGGTATAAAAACGCCGTATTCCAAAATTTCTACTTTGAAGAGCGTTTTGGAAAAGTTCTGTTTTTGACGACCGTTTTTTCACTTTTTACGTGTGAACGGAAGGCCGAACCGCAATAAAAAATAATTACGTTTTCAATTGAAATTTAATGTAGAAACGGAGAAACAGTAAAATGACTGGTTTATATTGTTCCTGCAGTGTTTGGATTTGGGTCCTCGACGGAAAACAGACTGAGAGACGGTGCTGACATGCGCGAATCATCATGCGGCCTCGAGTCCTCGTCACCATGGTGAGCAGATTAAGAATGCTTGCGTTTTATGTCTTGTTTCTTGCTTTTTCTGTTTCGAGTTCATAATAAAAGTCGTTTAATTCAAAGTTCATCTGATGTGTGGTGTGTTGCCTGCCGTCGATCCAGAAATATTTAATTGGTGAAAGTGCAGCAGCCATAATCCTCGCAAAAGTTTGTTTATTGTCTCTTTCACTTAGAAACGTGAGTGGAAGGCAGCGTCTTTATCTGTGATCAATAATATTCTAGCTTTTGATGGAAGCGTTCAAAAGGGGGATTACGAGCGGAAAACCTCGTCTATGAGGGAAAAAAGGGAAAGAAAGCATGGGAAGGATGATTGAGAGATAAGTGGTATCATTATAAATCACCACGTCGCTGTTACTTAAACTGTCAGCATGGATTATGATAAATGAGCTCTTTTTAATGACCACGAACAAAACACGATATGCCCACGGGGGAATGCGCTGGATAAAGGTCATTGTCTCGCAATACGATATCAATAAGCACAGGCGCCGAAAGCCTCATGCAAATGGTTGCCATCGAGTCGTGAAAACGGAACTTGGTTAATCGTACGTGCATGTTTGCACCCCTCGTTATCGGACTAGAATATTTTACGGTTGCGCGAACGTGCGTTAAAGTTTGTAGCGGGAATGTTTTGCTGAGTCAGCCGTCATGGCGTGATGTAACGATAATCGGTGTGTTTACGGTTCAAACAAAGTGATACAGTTGGAGTGTTTGCATAACCCCCGGAAATGCAGAGACTCCAATTCCAGGCGACGGTGGCTTGTGGTTAAATTTTGTTCTACTCCAAACGGAAGTTCTGCTTTTACTGGATAAAAAGGCCACTGGCAGCACGGAACCCCAGATGTCATTACATCAAGTGATAACGACAGGCAGACTTCATCAAGCCAGGCTGTTGTTGGACATTGGAGCCAACGTGAATTCAGTAGACAGACAGTCAAGAACACCGTTTATGTTGACTGCTGTGGTTGAGCAAGAAAAGGTTGGTCTGAAAATGGCGAAAATGCTGCTAGACAAAGGAGCAAGCGTGGAACACATCGACTTTCAAGGACGAAGCGCTCTGTCCTACGCATGTCTGTACGGGCGAGACAAAATAATCCGTCTACTCTTGGACGAAACAGACTATGATTTCATCATCAACTTGGCGGATAAGGAAGGAAACACGCCGTTAATGTACGCCGCTATGTCAGGGAGTACGTCAGCTCTACGGCTTGTCTTGGAGATCATTCTAAAGTACGGCATCAGCGTGGATCTTCGCAACAGGAAGGGGTTCTCGGCTTACCTTCTTGCTGCAAAAATGGGACACACTCAATGTGCGCACGTGTTGAAGACGGATGGAGGGGCCTCTGATGGAATTAGGGATATGGAGTTCTTTCTCTGCGACAAAGAATGGGTCAAAAAGGAGAGAAAAGAGCTTCAAAGACAGGGTTCAACAGCTGCGATATACCACAGCTCGTCAAACCAACGACCAAAAACTTGTCCAAACTGGTTTAACCGCAGCAAAATCACTCAGGAATCGACTCGAAGAGAGATACGCCGAGGGGCTATGCGAAGCAATGCCAATCTCAAAATGATTTCCAGAACACCAGCTTTGTCACCAACAGTTGAGGGGGAACCGATGCGCGCGTTATCACGGTTAACGACGCGCAGCGAACCGGCGCGACCTCGCGAATTTCGACTGGAGCGCAACTGTTGGCTTGGAGATGTGGAGGAGACGAGCCGTGAGAACGAAAGCATGAGCGGTCGAAGCCTTATTCTCTCTGAATCATCTCGTACAAGTTCTATTCCCGCCGCGGCAAGGACTCAAACGCCCGATCTGCACGCGATCTTCAGCCATTACGTTCGTCTCGACACAGTCCCCATGGTGACATGCGCAGACAAACCAAACGTTGAAGGGACAAGTAAGTTGAACAAAGACTGTGGACCAGCGCTGGAGAGCAGAGAGAGTGTAGGCCTGAAAACCAGAGAACGCAGGCGTGGAAGAGTTTCTCTGACGGTCGGAAAGAAAAATGTACTTAAACTGCCAGCTTGATATTTGCTCAGATAAAACTTTAAAATACAAGACATGAGTGGTCACACCTTTAAGTTACATTGGACAGTTCAGGAGTTGGAGGTGAACACTGTTATTAGAATGTACCCATTGAGAGCTTTCATTTGAGTGGTCACATTAGGACAGTGCAATTTTCTATAGGCTTGGGGCCTTGGCAGTAACATTAATATGTGCCTGATGATCAAAAATCTAAGTGTTATTGGGAGAATTTGGAGTTTAGCGAGTCTGGACTTAACTTAATAAAGGGGCAGGAGAAATTAGATAACTTGCTATTTTATTAACCCTTTCCATCCCGAATTTTTGAAATAGTTTATAAAGAAAATGTATGAAAGTGACCAAGCTGATTGAGGTGAATGATCATTCCGTCAGGTTTCATCCAGAAAGCTAGAAAATGCCAATCATGCTCTATAGAATATCTCTGAGCTTGGTTACCCGGGGTGAACCAAATTTTTTCTCTCGTGCTCTTGTTCAACAAGAGTGCAGAGTTTTGATCAAAGACTAGCTAAAAAGTTTGTGCCGTCAAACCTAAAACGGAGGTACATATAAAAACGTAGGTTTTCAAAAACGGTTCGCAAAGAGACTTTCGAAAAACGGATGCATTTCAAATGAAAACGTGTGGACGGGTAACTCGAAAACGGAAGATTAACGTGGACGGGCGAAAAAAAGCGTAGGCCGAATACAATGTAAATTAGCTGAAACAATAGATTATACTTATAGTAGTGAGCAAAAAGCTTCTCATTTTCAGACTTAAAATGACAAAAAGTCATCGATCTAACACAGGATTAGCCTACTCGTGCTTCGAACAACTGGACCCCGGCGAGAAAACGAAAAAATGAAAACTGATGTATTGCTCGCGAGTAAATAGAGGCTTGCCGTATCTCTCGTGACTGCATTTGCCATTTTCATTGGAAATTATTGCGTTTAAAACTCATAATGGACTGCAGAGGTGAAAGAAATATTAACAGTTACGGAGCAATTCGTATGTCGCTTTTCAATTGTTTGTAACAAAAAAAAAGATAAGGCAATTTGTAACAGTTGTTGCGATTAGAATTGTACCGAAACACGCTGAAGTATATGAGCAAATTCAGTATTTTTCTTCTCTTTAGCATTAATTATATACTCAAACATTTCAGTCTGCATTTTCTATTGTTCACTTTGCTCTGTCACTTGTCCTGGCGCATGATTTGCCTGCTGCTGGCCGCCTTTTCCTTCTGTCACGGCGGCCGTACTCGCGTCTTCTTTCCACTTGTGCACTGACATTCCAGCCTTCTTCTTCGAGCAGAATACTTCTTCTTTCACAGAACCCGGTACCTGTGGGACGTAGTTAGTGTATGTCATAGGACTGCATGTTGTCCAATTTGGAAATGATTGGATGAGAAAAATCCCGAGGACTGCCAAAATTTGACGATGCCGCGGGACGAGTCTATTTTGGCAGTCGGGGGAACTTTTCGAATTAAATTATTTCCAAATTGGACAGTATGTAGTCCTACAATGTATGAGGTTTGGAGTGTACAATATAATTATGGTTACCATGAGAGCTACATCAGTCGAACGTACGTTACACTATCTCGTGTCCTGAAAATAATTCTACTTTCGTACCGCAGTGGTTGTGAACCTCTCTCCGCCCTGCATGGGTCCCTTGTCAGGAGAATTGCAATTCTCCTGAAGACTTTCCATTTCAGCTCCTCTATTAGTAGGCAGTGGCTCTCTTCTCTCTAAATATTTTCTCTCTAAATTTCTTAGGCGCTCTCGCTGCTCGTCTATTCGTTTTGACAACGCAAGCAGCGACGGGGGATTAGTATACTGAGTGGGTTTCTGGTTTTTTCTTGCCATTTTCGTTTCTTGCTCAAGTGGTGAAAAGTAATTTAACCTGCAATTGATGTGGATAACTCAGCACCTAATGGCCAAATAATTGATCGCTAGCTCTTAAAAGGAGATTACCCTTTCGCTGGCAGTTAGTTGTAATTTAGAACTAATTAATTGTGGGAGGTTTTAATTAGTCACCTAAACCATGTTTCTGAATATCGTTACTAACAACTGTGTAATTTGAAGAATTCTTGTATTATCATTAGCGGAGTGAGTTTACGACCAATCGTTTTCTGTTCGTTTTTGGTCGTCCACACTTTAAAAATGCTGGCAAAGTGTGGAAGGAAGAAAACGGAAAGGAAAGTTTTGGTTTTCAAAGAATTCTGGACTAGTGTGGTTACAATAGGTTAATTAAAAACGTCGGGTTAACTAATAACGATAATGAAACTAGTTCCATTTGAGAGTTCATCTGGCCGCTTTTTTTTTTTTTTCTTGTCAGTTCTTCTTGGAGAGAAAGGGATTACTGCGAAGTTCTGCAAAAGCTATGTTCATTGTGTATCATTCATGTGTATTTTAAATGAGAACTTTATGCAAAAGAAAATCATTTAAAAATTAGTTATTTGTTTGCATTTTTCTTACGAGTTTCATTTTCTCTTTTTGGACATTTCATACTTACGGAAACTCTGTTCACAAAATCATGTTGCTCATCTTATTCCCAGCCGCATTACCGATACCACCGGAATACGTTTTTCGGCCTTGTGGTCGACATCTTATTTTTGAGTCAGCGGCCATTGCAAAAATACTATGGATGCAAGTGAAGACTTTGTACTTTACCCAGATTTAGGAATCGATACTCGACTATAAATTAGTCCAGTGAATTCAAACATACATTGTGCACAAGAAAAACGGGGCTAATGCACACAAGAAAACCTTTACGAACGCTGACCAACGGTGGTGACGTCAAGTACCGTGTTTCCGGGATGTCGCCATTACCTTGTGAAGCGGGTCTAAATTCAAACTTTCCATTCCGTTTCACGATAAATAACGAGTGTGATATATGTTTTGGGATGTGTGCAGGAAGATTCTTTATTATATACATACTGAGACATACTCACGAAAAAGCCATATCGTAAAATTTCGTACGCAAATGAGTTCTAGCCAATGAGAGGCCGCGAACGACGCTTTTCACACGTGAAAAAAATCGTTCGTCCAATCACAAGCTGCGAACGACGATTTTTCACTACTTTTAAAGGGTTTCCCGGTCCCATCATAAATGTCTCAGTATGTATATAATAAACAGAAAACATCATGGAAAGTGCTTTGTACAGTTTTTATTCACTCGTTGTTTCGTATCATAAAACTCACTCGCTCGCAAAGCCTCGCTCGTTCGTTTTATGATACTTCACAACTCGTGAATAAAAACCGTACGCGCGCACTTTCCATGAAGTAATCTCTATTTATTTGCTTCGTTTTCCTTACCCTAAGGAACGGTCGGCTAAATTTAAATGCACAACGATTCTTCGATCACTGGAAACAATGGGTTAAACACTGCTAAAGAACTACCCTGGTTCCAGAGGTCCTTATATTGCTCCTTTAAGAGTTTTCCGACAATAACGGCGGCGACGACGCGAGCAAAAAGGACCCCTGGGCTTGCGAGGTAGCAGCCTCACTTTCATCAGTTCACAATCTAAACGTTGTCGCTGATTTGTTAATCGCCTCGTAACCATCGTAACTGAAAGCTACTTCGTTTTGATTGGCTCTTTCAAACCGGTTTTACTAGTTCTGTTTGACAAACAAATGGCGTGCGCGAAGAACTGGAAGAGATAAATAATTTGGGCTTCGAACAACCCAGCCCAGATGTTTATATACTATCCTTATTTTAAAGCAACTTGCTTTTCCGTTCCTCTAGTTGGGGATTGCAAATCAATAATAACTTGAGTTCGATTAACAAAAAATAGGCACAAATACCGCCAACCCTTCCACAGGCGTTGGGTTATAACAGTTATAGTGTCGTTTTCTTTTTTCTTGATTGAATGTTCAAAGTCTCTTTTTTAAAACACGAGCGGTCCTCCTGTTGCTGGCCGTTGGGTCCGTTGCTTCACAAATAGCCACTCGTCGAAATGCGGCAGTTGTTTGCGTGTTGTTCCGGTGTCCTCCGTTTTCATGCTGATCTTGTAGTTGGATTTCTAGATCAATTTCAAGAAAATTTACATTATGAAAATAATTAAATATTCATATATTTCTCAGTTTACTTTTAAAAGTTAAAAAGGAATCTTCAGCTATATCCTTTGGAAGATCGTTCCATTCTTTAAGAATCCTGACGAAAAAAGAATGATAAAAACAATCAAGTTTTGCTCTCGGTCTTCTCAATTTGAGGGAATGGTTCGCTCTAATTGTTAAAATTGGTAAAAATATGATTTGGTGATTTGTAGCTTTTTTGTTTACAATTCTGTCCATTCCGTTTCGCGATCAATAACGTTCGTGATATGTGTTGGACTGTGTCCAGGGAGATTTATATTTGCTTCTTTTTCCATACTCTAAAGGAACGGTCTAAATTATAATGCACAACAATTCTCCACTGGAAACATTGGAATTTATTATATACACACGAGTGTTTTACTGGAAAATATACCGTGTGTAAAATCCATACGAAACTACATCCGGGACCCGAGTGGCGTATTTTCCATATCCTCACTAGTGAGGATATCGTTGGCATCATTTCCCGCTTTTGCACGGTTGTTTATGCAATTTCTCGTAAAACACTCGTGTCTAATATAATAAAAAGAAAATTACACGGCAGCTTGAAGATATGACTTTTATTTTCAAGTGGTTAAAACAATATTTTACCACTCGAAAATAAAATTCATATCTTCGCGCCACCGTGTAATATCCTCTATTTAATTTGCCGTAGTGTATGCACTGAATAAGAACATGATTGAATATGCAATAACATGATGTAAGAAGTAAACAAGAAGGTCACTAATCAGCACCCGAAGCAACAGATGTTCGATAAACATAAAAATAAACTCGAGGTGGGATAGGCCGGAGTATATGTGGCCAATCGGCTCGGACCTGGTGCCCTTCAAGCCTGCGGGGCGGAAAAAAATATCGTCTGCAAAACCAATCACAGGTTGTTTCAACAGCGACCAATAATCACGAATAATATGGGCAGGTGTTACCTTTATGTTACTTTTTGATTAATTGATTAATTGACAAAGCCTTGACGTCATGGAAGTCGTTTGTCGGCTTCTTCGGTTTCACAGTCGGTACTTTTCGGGCTCTCCAAAAACACGATCAAAACGTGCTTGATATGTGCTGGAATGTGTCCAGCAAGATTTTTACTTGCTTCCTTTTCCTTACCCTAAAGGAACGTCGGCTAAATTATAATGCGCACTAACTGGAAAAATTGGGTTAAACAATGCTAAAGAACATGATTGAACATGCAATAATATGAAGAAAAAAGTAAATTGAATAATATATAAATATACCACAAACTAAACAATATGTTAGAAATACTTTGAAAAAATAAAATCAAAACGAAACCATTAAAATCAGAAGCGACGCACCTGCGCGTGCGTTTGTCAAGAGAATATTCAGTAAACATGAGCAAACTAGACACTTTTATCTAGATGTTTTTATACTTTCTTTATTCTAAAGCAACTTGCTTTTCCGTTTCTCTAGTTGGGGATTGCAAATCAATAATAACTTGAGTTCGATTAACAAAAAATAGACACAAATATCGCTAATCCTTCCACAAGCGTTGGTTTATAACAGTCAGTGTTTTTTCTTGATTGAATTTTCAAAGTCTCTTTTTTAAAACACGAGCGGTCCTCCTGTTGCTGGCCGTTGGGTTCGTTGCTTCACAAATAGCCACTCGTCGAAATGCGGCAGTTGTTTGCGTGTTGTTCCGGTGTCCTCCGTTTCCCTGCTGATCTTGTAGTTGGATTTCTAGATCAATTTCTCTTACAATTCGCCTGTACTCCATGGTGTTTTTGTCCCAGGTCGAGCTGCTTGTTGTAGTTACGTGGAAAACCTGGTGTGTTGCTTCCCTTTCATGGCGAGTCACTACCTGCAATTGGTCTTGGCCGTTAACCTGTGTAACAACTGCGTTTCTCCTCCCTGGACGTGTCTCCTCTCTCGAAACGACACGCACACGAGCAAGCAGACTCTGGTCGCCGTTATGTCTCTCCAAACGTGGGCCATTCCCAGCAATTCCATACTTTCTGTGTCGTTCTTGTTTATCTATGGGAGAAAAAGGACAGAACGGCGACTCTTCTTGGCTTTGGTTGCTAATGACTGGCCATCGGCTGTCGGCGTAGTCCTCCGCGAGACGTCTGAGCCTGGCCCGTCTGTCATCTACTCGCCTGCTCATTTCAAGAAGCGAAACCGGTTTCGAAAAAGACATATTTAGTGTTACTTAACTGTTATGATCGTACTGGGTGAGTGATAATTCTCTCTTGGTCGAGCAGCACACGAATTGTGTAATTACTATATAAATTTGATGATAATGAAAGTGAAACCGAAGTGCGTGGGATAGGCTGGCATGTATCAGCGGCCAATCAGCTTGGATCGACCTAGTCGGATGTATTCGTTTAATTAACTTTTAGATCCACCGACAATAAAGTACACAAGCGTGGGTCCAGACCAGTTTACAGAAATCGACCAGAGTTTCGGAACTTAGGGTCAAGTAACGGTGCATTTTGATTTGGTGATTTGTAGCTTTTTTGTTTACAATTCTGTTCATTCCGTTTCACGATCAATAACATATCATGATATGTGTTGGACTGTGTCCAGGGAGATTTATATTTGCTTCTTTTTCCATACTCTAAAGGAACGGTCTAAATTATAATGCACAACAATTCTCCACTGGAAAAATTGAAATGTAATTTTCCGTAGTGTATGCACTGCGAGCATGATTGAATATGCAATAACGGGATGTAAGAAGTAAACTAATACAGATGAACAAGCCGATATCAACATGAGATTTATACAACGAACCAAAAACAATATGTTAGAAATAATCAGAAAAGAAAACAGTCAGAAGGAGTACACTGTTTTATTTGTCGGAAGCCAAGAGAATATTCACAAACAGAATATTAATAAAACAAACCAACAGTGTTAGAAATAACTTTGAAAAAAGAAAATCAAACGAAAAAATTAAAATCAGAAGCGACGCACCTGCGCGTGCGTTTGTCAAGAGAATATTCAGTGAACATGAGCAAACTATACACTTTTTTTCTAGATGTTTTTATACTTTCTTTATTCTAAAGCAACTTGCTTTTCCGTTTCTCTAGTTGGGGATTGCAAATCAATAATAACTTGAGTTCGATTAACAAAAAATAGACACAAATGTCGCTAATCCTTCCACAAGCGTTGGTTTATAACAGTCAGTGTTTTTTCTTGAGTGAATTTTCAAAGTCTCTTTTTTAAAACACGAGCGGTCCTCCTGTTGCTGGCCGTTGGGTCCGTTGCTTCACAAATAGCCACTCGTCGAAATGCGGCAGTTGTTTGCGTGTTGTTCCGGTGTCCTCCGTTTCCCTGCTGATCTTGTAGTTGGATTTCTAGATCAATTTCTCTTACAATTCGCCTGTACCCCATGGTGTTTTTGTCCCAGGTCGAGCTGCTTGTTGTAGTTACGTGGAAAACCTGGTGTGTTGCTTCCCTTTCATGGCGAGTCACTACCTGCAATTGGTCTTGGCCGTTAACCTGTGTAACAACTGCGTTTCTCCTCCCTGGACGTGTCTCCTCTCTCGAAACGACACGCACACGAGCAAGCAGACCCTGGTCGCCGTTATGTCTTTCCAAACGTGGGCCATTCCCAGCAATTCCATACCTTTTGTGTCGTCGTTCTTGTTTATTTATGGGAGGCAAAGGACAGAACGGCGACTCTTCTTGGCTTTGGTTGTTAATGACTGGCCATCGGCTGTCGGCGTAGTCCTCAGCGAGACGTTTGAGCCTGGCCCGTCTGTCATCTACTCGCCTGCTCATTTCAAGAAGCGAAACCGGTTTCGAAAAAGACATATTTAGTGTTACTTAACTGTTATGGTCGTACTGGGTGAGTGAATACTTCTCTCTTGGTCGAGCAGCACACGAATTGTGTGGTTAATATATAAGTGCGATGAAAAGGAAAGTGAAACCGAAGTGGGATAGGCTGGCATGTATCAGTGGCCAATCAGCTTGTATCGATCTTGTCGGATGTATTCCGACAATGACGTACACAGGTGTGGGTCCAAACCGGTTTACAGAAACCGACCAGAGTTTTAAAATTTATATGGGTCGAGTAACGGTACAATTTGATTTGGTGATTTGTAGCTTTTTTTGTTTACAATTCTGTCCATTCCGTTTCGCGATCAATAGCGTTCGTGATATGTGTTGGACTGTGTCCAGGGAGATTTATATTTGCTTCTTTTTCCATACTCTAAAGGAACGGTCTAAATTATAATGCACAACAATTCTCCACTGGAAACATTGGAATTTAATTTGCCGTAGTGTATGCACTGCTTAAGAACATGATTGAATATGCAATAACATGATGTAAGAAGTAAACAAGGCGAGATCAACATATTGCAGATTGCTTTTCCGTTTCTCTGGCTGAGGATTGCAAATCCGTCGATGATAACTTGGATGCGATCAGACAAAATAGGTGCAAATACCGCTAATCCTTCCACAAGCGTTGGTTTATAACAGTCAGTGTTTTTTCTTGATTGAATTTTCAAAGTCTCTTTTTTAAAACACGAGCGGTCCGCCTGTAGCTGGCCGTTGGGTCCGTTGCTTCACAAATAGCCACTCGTCGAAATGCAACAGTTGTTTGCGTGTTGTTCCGGTGTCCTCCGTTTCCCTGCTGATCTTGTAGTTGGATTTCTAGATCAATTTCTCTTACAATTCGCCTCTGCTCCATGTTGTTTTTCCTGGTCGAGCTGCTTGTTGCGGTTACGTGGAAAACCTGGTGTGTTGCTTCCCTTTCATGTCGAGTCACTACCTGCAATTGGTCTTGGCCGTTAACCTGTGTAACTACTGCGTTTCTCCTCCTTGAGCGTGTCTCCTCTCTCGAAACGACACGCACGCGAGCAAGCAGACCCTGGTCGCCGTTATGTCTCTCCAAGCGTGGGCCATTCCCAGCAATTCCATACTTTCTGTGTCGTCGTTCATGTTTATCTATGGGAGGAAAGGGACAGAACGGCGACTCTTCTTGGCTTTGGTTGTTAATGACTGGCCATCGGCTGTCGGCGTAGTCCTCCGCGAGACGTCTGAGCCTGGCCCGTCTGTCATCTACTCGCCTGCTCATTTCAAGAAGCGAAACCGGTTTCGAAAAAGACATATTTAGTGTTACTTAACTGTTATGGTCGTACTGGGTAAGTGATAATTCTCTCTTGGTCGAGCAGCACACGAATCGTGTAATTACTATTTAGGTTTGATGATAATGAAAGTGAAACCGAAGTGGGCGGGATAGGCTGGCGATCATGTATCAGTGGCCAATCAGCTTGGATCGACCTTGTCGGATGTATTTCGTTTGATTAACTTTTAGATCCACCGACAATAAAGTACACAAGTGTGGGTCCAGACCAGTTTACAGAAATCGACCAGAGTTTCAGAACTTAGGGTCAAGTAACGGTGCATTTTGATTTGGTGATTTGTAGCTTTTTTTGTTTACAATTCTGTTCATTCCGTTTCACGATCAATAACATATCATGATATGTGTTGGACTGTGTCCAGGGAGATTTATATTTGCTTCTTTTCCCATACTCTAAAGGAACGGTCTAAATTATAATGCACAACAATTCTCCACTGGAAAAATTGAAATGTAATTTTCCGTAGTGTATGCACTTCTTAAGAGCATGATTGAATATGCAATAACGGGATGTAAGAAGTAAACTAATACAGATGAACAAGCCGATATCAACATGAGATTTATACAACGAACCAAAAACAATATGTTAGAAATAATCAGAAAAGAAAACAGACAGAAGCAGTACACTGTTTTATTTGTGGGAAGTCAAGAGAATATTCATAAACAGAATATTAGTAAAACAAACCAACAATATGTTAGAAATACTTTGAAAAAAGAAAATCAAACGAAAAAATTAAAATCAGAAGCGACGCACCTGCGCGTGCGTTTGTCAAGAGAATATTCAGTGAACATGAGCAAACTATACACTTTTTTCTAGATGTTTTTTTACTTTCTTTATTCTAAAGCAACTTTTCCGTTTCTCTAGTTGTGGATTGCAAATCAATAATAACTTGGATTTGATCAGACAAAATTGGCACAAATACCGCTAATCCTTCCACAAGCGTTGGTTTATAACAGTCAGTGTTTTTTCTTGATTGAATTTTCAAAGTCTCTTTTTTAAAACACGAGCGGTCCTCCTGTTGCTGGCCGTTGGGTCCGTTGCTTCACAAACAGCCACTCGTCGAAATGCGGCAGTTGCTTGCGTGTTGTTATAGTGTCCTCCGTTTCCCTGCTGATCTTGTAGTTGGATTTCTAGATCAATTTCTCTTACAATTCGCCTCTGCTCCATGGTGTTTTTCCTGGTCGAGCTGCTTGTTGCGGTTACGTGGAAAACCTGGTGTGTTGCTTCCCTTTCATGTCGAGTCACTACCTGCAATTGGTCTTGGCCGTTAACCTGTGTAACTACTGCGTTTCTCCTCCTTGAGCGTGTCTCCTCTCTCGAAACGACACGCACGCGAGCAAGCAGACCCTGGTCGCCGTTATGTTTCTCCAAACGTGGGCCATTCCCAGCAATTCCATACTTTCTGTGTCGTTCTTGTTTATCTATGGAATGCAAAGGACAGAACGGCGACTCTTCTTGGCTTTGGGTGTTAATGACTGGCCGTCGGCTGTCGGTGTATTCCTCCGCGAGACGTCTGAGCCTGGCCCGTCTGTCATTTACTCGCCTGCTCATTTCTTGAAGTGAAAGCGGTTTTGAAAAAGGCATAGTTGTTTCTCTCGAGGTTACTAATCAGCACACGAAGCAACAGATGCTTGATAAACATCAAAATAAACTCGAGGTGGGATAGGGCGGAGTATATGTGGCCAGTCAGCTCGGACCTGGAGCCCTTCAAGCCTGCGAGGCGAAAAAAATATTGTTTGCAAAACCAATCACAGGCTGTTTCAACAGCGACCAATAAATAATCACGAAGGAATTATGTTACCTTTGTCTTACTTCTTGATTAATTTGAGAGCTAATTTCCGATTGAACAAAGCCTTGACTTCATGGAAGTTGTTTGTCGGCTCGGTTTCACACATGGCCAGAAATAGCGGACATTCTGAGCCCGCAACATTGTCAGCGGGCCCCGTTCCACCAAAAACAACTCTGGCGGCTAATGCGAAAGTCGATTATCTCCAGTTGCACAGCCTCTCGTCCCCGGTACCCATGAAACTAAACCGAAAAGAAGTATTCAGAATCCGGACATCGCGGACTCCCTACAAAGTATTTCTCACTTCGCGCAGTTCGTCAAACACTCGTCTGATAGCAATTTCCTCAGTCGTACCGTATCAGTTTAATTAGGCAGTGGTCGGAATCTGCCACGAGAAAAACACTGTGGCGGGAGAGATCAGTAGAAGATTTTAGAAGATCGATCGCTGGTGGCAACAGCGACTTACGAGCTACATAACTGAGGCGTCTTGCTATAAAACAAAAGACAGATCTTCTTAGAGAGTATCGAGGTTTCCCCGGGAGAGAGTTTGGCCATGAAGTCCAAGATGCGACCTTTGAGAAGGTAAACTGCGTTGTCCTTAACAAGTCTCTTCTTCCCACTGCAATAATGTAGGGCTCTTTCACGCAAGTTTTTTCTTTCAGTTGTCGGCACCAATTCATGTGCTTGAACATCCGGGTTATTCAACGACAAAGATTTTGTCTCCAGATTTCCTGGTGATTTGTCATGAATTATAAGTGGAATAGGTTTTGTTGAAGAGAACTTTTCTTGCCTAGAAAGGGCATTTATAACAAAGATTGGTCACACCACAAGGTTCAAATAAAACTGACTGTGATCTTGAATCTCAACTTGACTCCTAATTCGCTGGTTCTTGACAGTTGACTTTGCAATGGCTTTCTCGCGCGCTGAAGCGTGAAATTTAACAAATTGACGTCAGTTTTTTATGTGTCTGTCCTCTTATTGATCATGAAACGCGTCATAACATTGTCAAAAAGTTGTGGATCCGCAACTTTTTGACAATGTTATGACGCGTTTCATGATTAATAAGAGGACAGACACATAAAAAACTGACGTCAATTTGTTTTTTACAATAACAAAACTCAAGCGACGACGCGGGGAAAACACGCAAGAAAACTGGAGTTTGTTCCATTTGACCGAAATGTTGTCAACAACTTTTCCCGCTTTCTAATTGGTCGAGTTTGAAATTCAAGACATTTCATTGGCCAAAAAGTGACAGCTTGACGTGAGCATTTCGCGCGTGCAAAATAAAATTTTGTCAAAGAAGTTGGAAAGAAATGAAACTAGACGCTTTTCTGCTGCGGTTTTCTCGACAATTTCAAGACAAAGCTCAAGGAAATTCGCCTCTGAACACTTCTGGTTCTCTACTTCAAATGCCGAATGTCGCTTTTGCAAGAACTGAGGTAAAATTGAAGCTGAATTCACCTTCTTCGTCCAAATCACTGTCGTCAGCACTCGATTTTATGTGTCTGTCCTCTTATTGATAATGAAAATTAGCCAATCACAAAGCGAGAAACTGACGTGTTATTGTAAAAATAAAATTTTGTCAAAGAAGTTGGAAAGAAATGAAACTAGACGCTTTTCTGCTGCGGTTTTCTCGACAATTTCAGGACAAAGCTCAAGGAAATTCGCCTCTGAACACTTCTGGTTCTCTACTTCAAATGCCGAATGTCGCTTTTGCAAGAACTGAGGTAAAATTGAAGCTGAATTCACCTTCTTCGTCCAAATCACTGTCGTCAGCACTCGATTTTATGTGTCTGTCCTTTTATTGATAATGAAAATTAGCCAATCACAAAGCGAGAAACTGACGTGTTATTGTAAAAACATAATTTCATTGTTTTTCTTTGACGTATGCGGTTCAAGAAAAATTCACTGCCTGACGAGTGAATTCCACGTTAAATTTCACTCGAAAAACCGATATCGCACTCATCACTTTGCGATTGCTGAAAAACTGTTCCGAGATCGTAGTGATTATTGGAAACAGCATGCCTCGAATGAAAAAGCTGAAATGTTTTAAACATGGCGACTGGTGACACGCACGGTCAGTTTTGTAAAACTTGGTGCTGTAGTTTAATTGCAAATTCTATGCTGAAGTTAGAAGAAAGGATGAACAAGTCTTACAATTTAGCGGTATTTAAACAGCTCCTGCTTTGTTGGACAGAGTTTCCTTGTCCGTTCTTGAACAACCGTATTTATGCGCCACGATTCGCGACGTCTCTTTCAAAGCTTCATTAAATTCCCAAAACAAATCCTGAACTCACTTTGAAGGATGGTTTACTCACAAGGCTACACAGTTTGTTTTGAACAACTTGGTCAATTGCCGGGGCCGATCAGAGGGAGCTATAGAACCGATCGTGAGTAGCATCGAACCTTGCTTCACTAAGCGTGCGTATCAAGTGAATGTGCGGCTAAATTCACCAAAACACATCTTTATAATCCAAAAGCGCAAGAGATACAAAGTGCCGAGGGTTACCAATAAGTTTGTTCAGAAGAATGACCTTTCTCGAAGTAAGAACCGATTGAACAGCTTCGATATTTCAACAACTTCGAGGCAAAAAAAAAATGGTCAGTTACTCTCATCCAGTATGCCGTTTTCAGCTTGTCTGCCATACTGTAGTCTCTTAGACGTGTCTTGCATCTTTACATTGGAAAAACGCAAGAAGTACAAATGGACAGCTACTGATTTTGTGTTAATATTTTCGGTATCATTGTATTATAAGAGAATTCGGTTGAACAGCTTGCTAATTAGTCTCTAGTTCAAAGGTACGATGATTTTTGTGTCCATCTTCATAGTAAAGTCTCTTGTTTAGTTTACACTGAAAGCCAAATAAATTGCAGCCCCTAATGCGCATGCGTGTCCGCTATTTCTGGCCATGGTCGGTATTTTTCGGCCTCGCAAAGCAACAGGCAGAAAATCCGTTTGTTTTCGCGGGCAAGTGCCAGTTGGCGACCATGTACATGTTTTTAACAAGGTGGCTTTATATGTGGTAATGCTTTGTTTGCAGGCAACCCAGGAGCAGAAGGCTACTATGGACATGAGAGTAAAATGACACTGAAATTCTGTATTTGACAAGACACAACAAGCCCTCGCAAAACGGGCATTTATTAACATATTTTTGGATTGATGAAATGTACAATTATGTTGTTAACAAAGTTCTCATGATATAAGCTTGATCAAACCTATTTAAGGTCACTCCGGAGTTTCATGTGGCGCACTCGTCCATGACAAACTTTGGATCATAACTTTTTTGGCTTTTACGTGATTCCTATAAAATTTTGAGGAACTTTGCAGCTATCATTCAGCAATAATATGATGAATTCGATTTAACTGGGGAACAATATTTTTAGTGATATTATAGCTTAAGTGGACAGTTCTTTTTGAACAAAATCGCACCCAGTGAAAAATTCTGCTGGTATATTATTGTTAAATTCCTAGAATTAGCTTATATTAACAGAGTACATACCTTAACCAAGTTTCAGCAAAATCGTCGGAGCAGAAGAGAAATTCATGGCGAAATTTTGATAGTTTTATTACCTCCGCTTTTCTGCTCCGACGATTTTTCTGAAACTTGGTTAAGATATGTATTAAGTCAATATAGACTGATTCCAGAAATTTAACAAAAATATACCAGCAAAATTTTTCACTGGGTGCGATTTTGTTCAAAAAGTGTTGTCCACTTAAGCTATAATATTACTAAAAATACTTTTCCCCAGTTAAATTGAATTCTATCATGTTATTGCTGAATGATAGCTGCAACGTTCCTCAAAATTTAATAGGAATCGCATAAAAGCCAAAACAGTTATGATCCAAAGTTTGTCACGGACGAGTGCGCTAAATGAAACTCCGGAGTGACTTTAAACAAACGTTTGTTAAAATATCTGTTCTAGGTTTACATTTGCTCCAGGGCTCATGAAGGGAGCTTTTTTTGACTTTATACGACAAGTTATGTTCCTATATAGAAACCATATAGGTATGTGCCGCCCCAAAGAGTATCATTTTCAGTATTTTAGTCTGAAATAGGGTATCGATTTTGAGCCCTTGGTCGGGAATAGGGTAGGAGATTTTGATATTTGGTCTGAAATAGGTCGAAAATCGAATGTTTTGGTCTATAATAGGGTGGGAGTGTGCCGCCTGGGGCTGAAAACCCTTACCTAAAATTTTTAAGGAGTACCCCCGCAGGGCCCAAGTACATTTTTCCTGGAAAACAAAGTTTCGCACCGGTGCATAACAACGCAACTCCAATATGCTGCAGGGAGTAGGCTAGCAGTGGCTTCGGTTCTATTAGGTCGTATATTATAAGTTGTATTACAGGTACGCCAGCAGCACGATTTTGGGTTTCGTGCGAGGTAACTTCATGGACTTGTTTTGTGGGCCAAAAAAATTTGGCAAAACGTCCAGCGGATCACGGTCTTCTTGGTCCACTCCAGATGGCCTGCCATCCTGTCCTGGTGGTACACAATCAAGTTCGGTGGAGTGGTCATTGCACTCCTTTAACTCTTGAAAGCTCTGGGTTTCCGGCCCCAAATCTTTGCTAGCTGGCGTCTCGGGTATGAAACATAGGACTTTTTCGCAGAAGTACATCTGGTTTTCGAACATCGTTGGTCTATCGTATTGCGCTAAACGGCCATCAGCGCATTTACGTCGTTTCGTTTCGACTTGAGCATCATACTCAGCCACAGTGTCGTTATTCCCGGTTTTCGGTCTGCCTTGAAATTTCTTCACGAGACCTCCGTTTTCCGTTTGCTCTTCCTCCTCGGGCGTAGGTTCCTGACCACCGTGGCGCTTGATGATGTGCGAGTCAATTGTGTTTTCGTAAAGATGTCTGGGTAAGTCGTCTAGAGGCGGCACTTTTTGATCGACGGATCCGTCCTTCTTGTCCACTTCTTTCTTCCTTCCATTCTGAGCTTCACTGATCGTCGTGAGGTCAGAGCTGGGCATAACTGGCGTGGAATAATAACCGCGATTTTCCAACATATCTTTTCGACTTTCGTTTGGCAGAGGAGAATAAAGTTCTACTTCAGTAAAGCTGCCAATCATCGATACGTCGGTGTGTGTGACAACCTCGTCATATATGACCACCTCTTCATTTGTCATACGTTCCTCAGACTTCCATTCGTCCTTCCCGGATTCGCTACGAACATCCCCAGACGCTGTCACCGTCAAATTGCAATGGAGATTACCTGTCTGCATATCCGTCTCTTCTTTGTTACCACCTGCATTAACGTACATATGGAGCTTTGTGCGAGGGGCTGGTATGGGCTTATGCTGTGGGCCAGCGGTGTTAACGTAGTACCCGTCATGCTTAGTGGTCTCAAGGTGATGGTAAGCTGAATCGCTTGTAGCGGCGGCAAGCGACTTGTACGAGCTCTTGTCAAGTATTGTGACTCCGTATAGTTGAATGGTAGATCGACACCTGCGTCGCGTTGGAATTCTTGATTTCGTTTTTCTATGAAACCATTTCTTGCCACACTGGGAATACTCGTATCCCGACGCGTACTCCGACGGATCTTCGTATTCTTCTTCGTATTCCGCTTCCGACGTCCCACCGACATCATGTGAGGTTGGGTCCTGCTGCTCTAATACCTCTTCGTAAGGATCTTCGTCGAAATACGGTCTTGTGTAAGTATATGTGTGGTCTGAGAGGAACTCTCTCGAACACATCGAGCGAATCTTCTCCCCTGTAGGGTGGAGTTCGTCCGCGCGCACATGGATGGCTCCTTCCGGCTGCGTGACGTCAAGATCCAGGATCATTGAGTCTTCAGCATGTTGTATTAACCAAACTTTCATCATCCAAGATTTCATTGGCTCACTGTAAGGAAAATGAACACAGGTAATTACTATTTTCCTGTAAGCGGCATTGATGCCGGTTGGCGCAGCCAGGTTAAACTGCCGCAGGTGTGTTAGTGACAGCATTTTACGAATGTTAGTTGCTATCTTTTTTTCTTTCTTTTTGTGATAATAAGGTGGCCATTCTGTTGACACCGCGGAAATACGGCATTCTTGACGACACGTTCGTCGCAATTACTACTATTATTACTACAGTATGTAACTCGGTTAAACCGGAGGTAAAATTTCACCTCGTGTGCAAACCCCGTTTTTCTTGTGCGCAACTTATGTTATAGAAAATGCATTGAAATTACTTGTAGTTGAGTATCGAGTCCAAAAGCAGAGACAAAGAGAGTCACGGTAGCAGCGAGTAAGCCTGAATAAAGAGGTTATTACATGGGAAGGAGTGCAATACGGCGAAGTATTTTTACGAGTCGGTTTTATTTTTTCGAGCCTGCTTCAGGCGAGAAAAAATAAAACTGACGAGTAAAAATACAGCCGTATTGCACGACTTTTCGTGTAATAAATTGTTTATTATTATATACATACTGAGACATACTCACGAAAAAGCCATATCGTAAAATTTCGTACGCAAATGAGTTCTAGCCAATGAGAGGCCGCGAACGACGCTTTTCACACGTGAAAAAAATCGTTCGTCCAATCACAAGCTGCGAACGACGATTTTTCACTACTTTTAAAGGGTTTCCCGGTCCCATCATAAATGTCTCAGTATGTATATAATAAACAGAAAACATCATGGAAAGTGCTTTGTACAGTTTTTATTCACTCGTTGTTTCGTATCATAAAACTCACTCGCTCGCAAAGCCTCGCTCGTTCGTTTTATGATACTTCACAACTCGTGAATAAAAACCGTACGCGCGCACTTTCCATGAAGTAATCTCTATTTACACGACAAACGAGGCAGGGCAAACATTCTCGCCGCGCGCAAAATGGAACAAAAAAATGACGCGTTCGTAAACTTTGCTTGCGAAAACTGATCACGTAAGCTGATAAACCAGTTGATCTGGTTCCTGACGAGTGCAATACGCTCCCATCTTTGCACTCGTTTTGGCCTGTATTTGCACTCAAAAATGTGAAGTCGTGTAATAAACTGTTTTCTTGGAGCTGCTTGGACGGACTGATTTACCTGCTCGTGAGACAGTCTGCGATTGCGATGAATGGCGGTCTCTGTAAGCGCTTGTATGGCCAACACTGGTGCATCACACAATACAACCAGGGAGGACAGTTCTCTGGCTGAGGAAGCCTCGCACCTTGGTCCAAATGGCTTAAAATCTACAAACCAGAAGCGAGAGTACGTCAGTTGTTGCTTAACTCTTTAAGTCCTTCCAAAATATGTTTTTTTTCTTGCAATGATAAGGAGTATTAGAACATCATTGCTTGCCGGTAGACACAGTGGCTGATCCAAGTATAAACTCCCTCGTGACATTCCTGCTTTTTTGCCGAGTAGTGGAAAAAAAAAAGTAGTACAAAGAGCAGCTAAACAACGTGTCTCGAGTGGTACGGCCTAATACACTAAACTTTAGTGCGAAAAACTCCTTCCAGCTTCAATATGAGCCGGCTTTTGTACTAGATTTATGGAGAATTCTATTTTACAAGATCTGACAATTTAAGAAATTGAAATAAGAACCCAAAGAGGGCCAAAAGAACGATAATGTAAAACACACCTGGTCGTCTTCAATATCCATAAAAGGAACTATCTGCGCGGTCCCAGGCCCACCGCCGAAAGTCGCGGCCGCTGCGAATGTTTCCCAGGCCAAGACTCCAAAGGCCCACACGTCACTCGCGTGCGAGAAATGTTGATCCGTAATCACTTCCGGTGCGCTCCTGAAATGAAGCAGATGCAAGGAAAAGTCTTTTTTTTTTTTTTTTTTTTTTACTAAATTTCTTGCATATCACTGATCGAGAATTTCATTGACGATTTACGAAAAGGTTCAAATTAATTCCTCTAGTTCCCTCTAGCAAAAATGTGACATTGGTATATATGATTTCGTTTCGGCCTAATGCTAAAACGCTATAAAGTCGATACCGTGAGACTAATCAAGGACTTTCGCTCGAATAAACACATTTGTGTTTTGGTCTAAGCAGCTATAACTTACTGAAAGTTATACAGTAGTAGTAGCTGTTTTTTGTTTTTGTTTTTGTTTGTTTTTCCTGAACTACTGCTGAAGTCATTTAGAAATTCTTGTTGTTCGTAAGTTCGCTGTACCAACTAAAGGAAATTTTGTGTTCTTCGATAAACTTTCCGCTTAAATACTTCTGATTGAATTGTAACAAGCTCTCGCAAGGACTGTTTTGGTGTAACAATGGCATCGAAAGAAAAAGAACAACAAAAAGAGATTATGTTCTTACAGGGTGGCCCGAAGGATCTTGCAAAGAATTATAAAGGATATCTTCTTTCTTCTTCTTTTTCCATTAAAACTCATGTGATATAAGATAAGGTATCCTGCCCATGAACACACATGCAGCTACAGTAAATTCTTGGGCATGCATTCAATTGTTACTAATGTTTCGCCTATTAAAACTCACCATCGCAATGCATCGCTGTACAAGGGACATTTGGCCGTTTGGTATACAGGTGACAGGTCATACAAAGGTTCATCATATGTGGATGAATAAAGATCATCTGGTTCGGTGAGGCGCGGGACACTGCCACGGTAAGAGCGACCAAACCGGGACACTTTCACCTTCGAAAAATTGTACACGGTTTGTGACTGAAAACATTTCAGGCTGGGGATCTGGGCCCCCACTCAGTTGAGCCTCTGACTCGTCCCCATTCGTCCCTCCTCTTATATGCCCTTGGTCATTTCTCCTTCCCGTCACTCCCCGTGAGCCCCCGCAAGAATAAAAGAGAAGAATGGGGACGAGTCAGGTTGAGCCTGGGGTAGGGGTATTTAGCCCGAAGTCGACTCGACGAAACATTGAGACCTTTTTCTAGCTATTTTCTAACTAGACGTGATGTGACGGGAGATAAGTTCGGAGTACTCTGGCCCCAGAGGTTTCCTCGCTCTCTGTGGGCCGCGGGGAGCATTTGACCTGAGTATCATGCTTTTTCCGGGGAGTTTTAATAGGCCGGGGGGAAATTGCCAGCGCCAAGGCTCTCATCAGGTTGGCGCGCCCGCACTACTGATCAGCAGCGTCGAGCTCGTGCCCAGGGCCTTCGCATTACGTGTCAGTTTAGCTTCAGGCGGCAAGTCAGGTAAGTCAGTTGGGCTTTGTAGTTCTTTTTTCTGTTTTTAAGAGTACTTGCATTATTCATAAATTTGGAATGTCCTCTTGCAACTGCGTACATGTGAAAGTTTTGGTCGCGTCAGGTGCATGCAGCTCAGGAGTTCTGGGATACCGGTTTTCTCTGTTTCAAAACAAACTCCAGTGCGTCCAATCCTTCTTATGAAAATTAATTTTCGTTTTCATGCAAATCAAACTCATTTTCATAAGAAAAGTTTCACACTAGGCCTCGGTTTCAAACAGAGGAAACAGGCATTTATCTTATTCTGTAATCCTTGTATTGTTTAAGGTCCCTGATAATGCTCTTCCCCATTTTAGGGTCAGGAATTTCTACCGTCAAGACTATTTAATAGACTTACCTCCATGTGGCTTGTCACAGCAATGTTTTCAGCTCTCAGGTCTCCATGAACAATGTTACTGTGATGCAGGTATTCCATGGCAGATGCCACTTGAGAAAGATACCTGATCAAGTCAGTGTTAGAACATCTGGTTTTCAGGACATAGTCTTTTAAGTTGCCCATTGATGGTGCTGCTGAGATCTACAGTGAAAGATATTGAATTTTAGTCAAAATGATGGGAACAGTTCTCAAGGGTGTTTACCATGTCTGATATGAACTATAATTTTAAAATTTTAGGTATCATAAGAAAGGCTGGACTGGGGAAAATCTATTGGTTGAAGAATATGAAAGATATGTTTTTTAGTTTGAAATAATACTTCAGGGCCTGACGAGGTCCATGTCCATTTTCTGTTGTCCACCCCAAAGTGTAAGATATAGTATACTGTATTTGTAATATTAGAACCCTTGTGGTGAGAGAATAACCAGCTGAAGGGATAGAGCTCTTACCACTTGGATTCTGGAACCTGATTGGCTGATTTCCAGCACTTTACAAAGGTAGTCATTATCCAGTTTACACAGTTCTTGTAGATGCTGCAGTTGAGTGTTTCCTCTATACACAATGGACTCTACTGCCACAGGGCCCTGCCAAATTGACAATAACATTACATTGCTTATTGCTAAATATTTATGCATTTTACTGACTAAGCTTATAACCTTAATTTACTCTTTGACTGACACATTTTTTGCCTGCTGTAGCTGTGTGACCCTCATACACTGGATGTGTATACGAGTCCAGGCACGCATGAAAGGTCTGCTAACGGAAAAAGATAAAAGACTGTGCCTGAAGTACGCACAAGACATGGTTCCATTTTGGTAGGCTGGTTGAGAGGGAGGAGGGAGGGAGAAGAGCTGTATATACTATATTATCTTATACACAATAATTATTATTACCCTCTTCCAACAGCTGGCTGACATAGGGTGATCTGATGTAAGACTGACTGGCAGTTCCCCAAACTTTCCAGAGGCTACTCCAGGCTCAAAAAGTATGGGATAGAACTGTGGAAGTATTTTAGAGTTATTTAGACTTATGGGTTTATGGAGTACACATGCAAACATGTGTAGACAAAAACCAGCAATGGTAAGAGGCAGTTACAAACACAACAACAAAACCAGCAACAACAAGATGATGAGCACAACAGTTAGATGTGTAGAGATTAGTAGCACCTCCACATATACCTGTCCAGTACATTATACTGATTACGTTGATCAAATTTTCACTATTTGTTTAATGATATTTTAGAGCCATCTCTTTTGCTGGATTTAAGGTGTTTCCAAAAGATGATTGGCTTTTTCTTTTTTCCTTTTTTTTTTGTGCAGGCAGGGGGGGGGGGGGGGGGGGGGGGCTTTATCTGAAATTAACACAAACATTATTTCATGGTTGGCTTTGTGCAGTTTGTGAATTTGAAAAGGTGTCACATCTTTCTGTTTTGCAGGCTGCTGATGTGACATCAGCCTGGCATTCATAATATCCAAATACCTACTATGCCTTATGTGCATATATTATCAACCATCAAGAAATCTCCAAGGGCAGTCAATACACAACAAAGCTAAAGGTAAGAGCAATCCAATGTACTAGTGTATTATTTTAATGGTATCCTGTTTTCAGGGCAAAACTCTCCTTCAAGTTGGGAAAATATTTGTAAAGTATGACATGAATTTCTCATGTATCATATTAGCTGAGCATTTACTTACTGAATTGCTGGTTATTGTGGCATTTTTCAGTGGGGGTAGACTTGAAAGTGGTTTGGCGTTTTTACCTAAACCAAAAATTACTGTTAAATCAACAATAAAGAAATACAAACACATGGGACATAAACAAACATGAATCAGTGCCACTAAAATGATAATGTTCATGTGCATATGGGGATTTCCAATACAAAGACAAATGTGGCATTGGCCAAGCTGTGTGGTCTTAGGCTTTTACTCCTGTGAATTGTCAATCAGGAGCTGGAATGCTCACTAGAAAATAATACAACATGCAGTTTGGATGAAACTTGGGTTTTGACAGACTTGCTTAGATATGGCTTCACTTGTATACATGTAATGATTGCTATGGATCATATTAGTTTTATCTTACCGGAAACCATGTTTTCTTCTTGGATCTCTTGAAGTTTACATGTTATGGTCTCAAGGTCTGGTCTCTTGTTTCTGTCCATAACCCAGCAAGACTCCATTAAATCATAGATGGAATCTTGAAAGCCAACCTCTTTGGGTGGATGTCCCCCTTTGCTTACCTGAAAGAAGAGTGGGTGCCCAAGGAAAGTTGAGCTTCGTGTGAATTAGTTCTAAAAGACAAAATACATAAAGTTGAAAATTTGATTTTATGCATCCTTGAGAAACTGAGGTCGATAATTTGTGAGCGGTTTCCACCGACTTTTGAAAACCGAAACCTGGAATTAATTACAGCGCCAGTTTTAACCATCTGAAAGCGAAAAGTAATTTGCAGCTTGTTATACGTGAAAATATTGCAATCCGGATTCACTTTTGCTCGTGGTTGGTCAAATCGAATAGTCTAAAAAGCGCAGCAAAACCAAAACAGTGTCACAGGAAAAGTCAAAAACCATTCTAACTTACGTAATCAATGACATCTTGATCACAATCCAGAGATCTGCATTCTCTTGTCCGTGCATAAGGCTCACAGCCAAACGTGAAGATCTCGTACATGGTTACAGCGAGTGCCCATACATCAGATGCTGTGGAGAAATGGAGCGGAGGCTGCAAACATTCTGGGGCGGCCCAACGCACTGCTATGCCCTCCGTGTCTCGAGAAACAAACTCGTGCGTCTCTTCTACGCTGCAATACGAATATGTGCCATCGGTATCCTCGTGTGGTTTTAGAGGGCGTGCAAAATCCAGTGAAGTTAACTTGCATGTGAAGTCTTTGCCAACCAGAACGTTTCGAGCCATGACTGAACGATGGACAATATTATGCCTCTTCAAGTGAAGCAGCGCCGCTGTGATGTCGATGCACATTTGGAGGAGGCGGTCAATCGACATTGACAGCGACTCTTCATCTCGCATACCCCTCAGGACGTCAAGGAGGTTTCCTCTCGCCTCGAGGTCAGTGATGATGTGGTAGGGAAGTCGTTCCGTGTCGTATGCCAGCAAACTCGGGATGTTTGCATGAGGGCTGAGCTGGCGGAGGTTGAATGCTTCTATGATGAAATTCTGGTGACGCTCTTTAACTTTGTTATCGTCCGCGGCTTCTTTGGTTGTGGGCCTGAGAATCTTCACTGAAGCTTCGCGCCCGCGAAAGACACCAGCAATGATCACGGAAGAATCGCTTTTCCTTTGAGACTTCGTGTTTTGAAATTCTAATGCCTGATTTTTATGATACCAGCCCAAGAACTCCTCCAAGACGTGGCAAGGAATGTGCTCTCGGTCATGCCAGTAGAGCTTGTAGACAACGCCCTTTCTTGTGATCGAGTCAGGACTGAACACGATTCTGGACGCATGGTACTCTAGAATCATTCGTGATGCCTGAGTCTTCTTTATTTCTTGGATGCTGAGGAGCTGGATCATACAGTAACCGGCTTCTGTTCGGATTGCTGCCAAAAAGGAATTGTGAACTGTTATAGCCAAAAAAATTAAAGGGAAAATTATAAACTACTTGTTACTCTCATATTTCATACTGTGTATTTTCTAAAAAAGTTCGTACATGTCCAGTTTTCTCCTTCACAACTTTCCAGTTTTATATATTATATATATTTTTGACATCTTGTTTGTCTTTTAGGATATTTTCGCATTGTGCATCTCGAGAGATCAGAGACCTATTATTGTTCAGAACTATCTCGCAGCTCGGGTGTTCCCGCTGTGAACAGCATTAGTTTAAAGACGGACAGCAGCAGTCAAATGGATGTCAAATTGGACTGGGCTGCTGCTAACCTTTCTTTCCACTTGTCATCGCCATGTCTGTCAAGATGGTGGACATCAGGAGGAAAAACTTCCAGTCTTCTCGCACATCTTTTTTAAATTCGCTACCTTTGAATAGATGTGCTTCCTGTACACGGCGTATTGCCTTTATGGCTTGTTTAGGGTTTTGGATCGCCTGCAAAGAAATTAAAATCGATTAAAACCAAAGTGGAAAAAAGGAAGCACAACTGGGAACTAAGGCCAGAACAATTTCTACAAAATCTAGGATGGAAAGAACGAGAAGGGACAAGACACAAAACACAAGGCAGACTGAAACAAGAAAAGACCAGAATCCTGAATTGGCCATTTCTGAGTTCCCTGATTGTGACAATTTCTTCGTAGACGTGTTTAAACTAAGGTTTCTTCCTCAATATTTTTCAGTATTTGAAATATTCGTTTAGAAACAACTTTACCTGATTGTGAATGTAGAGCAAGAGCAGATGTAGATCGAACCAGTTCATCTTGGCCTGGCTAATCCTGCGAAGAAAGCCAATTTCCTGGAAATCTTTCGCGTTTGGGTTTGTTATCCTTTCGCATTCGTCCAAAAAGACTTTGTTCCTTATGCCGCTCTTTTTCTTGTTGAGAATGCGACCGATGGCCTCTTGAATAAACTCGGCAGAGTAGCGTAACTGACCTTTCTTTCTGTACGCTGTAGCCCCGGCAAGCCTCGTTAGCTTGTCAACGACCACACCAAGTTCCTTCAAATCTTCGTCGGCGATAGTCTCTCGAAGTAAGTACTCCTGCTCCATGTAGATCACCATAAGAGCAAGTACGCGACTGTAGACCGTCAGACGGTTCATTTGTTGCTGTGGCCCGGCGTCGGTAAAGACACTGTTTGATTGAATTAAAGGGTCTCGCAGGATTTTTTCGACTCTCCTTATTTGGGCATTGCAGCTTTTGGTATTCCCCTTGCAGATGAGGTGTAACAGCAGTTGTTGTGCGTGTTTTATGACTGTCGGGCTGTCTGTGCATTTGCAGCTCAGCTTGGCGAGGATCACGTACGTCTCAATGGCTCTGAAGTCGTCTTTGAGGCAGGACTCTTCCAGGAGTGGCAGAATTTCTTGTAGGAGTAACTGTTCTTGATCGTCCCGTGCGTCTGCTGTTAGTTTGGAGAAGCTTTGTAGGAAAGTGTCCACGTCTTTGAAGAATTCACCCACCCGGCCGCTCCTTTTGGGATCTAAAATAACAATCACCATTGTCAAAATTGTGATCACCACCACCACCACCATCCCATCATCATCATCAATCATCGCTATCATTGTAAAGGCAAAGTAAAAAAAGTAATTTATTTGTTTAACGATGTAGTTCCGTCAGTTCTGTTACTGTATCAATGAAAGATCATTAATCGCCATCATCATCGCCACCGCAATGGAGGTGGTAATGGTAATGAAATCATAGTGATGGTATTCTTCATCTACTCGGATGTCTGATTGTTTCTTCAGCTCTTTCCGGGTTTATTACCTTTCTTGGCTGCAGCTGTGATCACCCTTCCTGGTTCTGGATTCCATAATTTCTCAGTGTGGAAGGGAACTTTTCCCCGCGTTACACAGTATCCGGGGCCGATGTTGGTTGGTTGGAACGCGTTATGACTTGCTTCGCTCAAGGTTTCCTCTTCATTCTCATTTCCTTCAACGCGACAACAAAGAAAACGAGGCAGTTAGCAGAATACAACTGTAGCTTTTGTACCCTTTCACTCCCAAGAGTGAATTTGATCAACTTCAAATTTCTCTTTTCATTTTCTCACTAGAAATATATCACATGGTGAGGTAAACTTGATCAAACTACCAACTCTCACAACAGCACTCATACATTTTCTAAGTTGTTGGGAGAATTTGTATTCTGAGCGAGTGAGTGAAAGAGAAAGAGCATTACGACCATGTCGATGCTCAGGCCGAGCCCTAGTTAGAATGAATCCTAATTATTTTGTCCCCTGTGTTCGGATTTCAAGTTCTTTGGCTCGTCCAGTAGTCTGCTCAGGCCGAGCCCTAGTTAGAATGAATCCTAATTATTTTGTCCCCTCTGTTCGGATTTCAAGTTCTTTGGCTCGTCCAGTAGTCTAAGTGTTGATAGTTGTAATATTTTTTTGGTTGTAGAATATGCTTTTCCGAGCAAGAAAACGACTGACCAGACAAAGAAAATAAACAAACAAACAAACAAACAGGACAAGACACACACAGAGCAAGACACACACAGGACAAGACACACACAGGTGAGTTAGTCACATCTGTTACCTGGTTGGTTGATTATAGTAGTCCCCTCTCCCACGATGATGTGGCCTCTACCCGACTGACGGACATTCACAATTCTAGGTCTGTCTATAGTGAAGAAGATGAGAACGCTGTCAATTGATTACTTTGTTTAGCAACAACAATGACAACAAGACCACACTGTCAAGTTGTGGTACCCTTTGAAACACGAAAAGGAAGGGCGTTGCTGGGAGGACATTTTTGAGATGTCTGTTGCGTCTGTTTCAAACGGAGCCCTATTGCGATTTCTTTCTTATGAAAATGAGTGCGATTTGCATGAAAATGAACAACTACTTCACTAAAAAAAACTGTTTCAAGCCATTTCTGAGCGTTTTTCTCAGGGTTCCCATGCTTATCTTTGTATTTAAGTTTTGCATGAGTCATTCGATCTATCTCTCGTTTTGTTTAGTTATTTGTTTCCGTCTTTGTTATGACCTTTAACCTTTCTATTCTTTTCTTTTTTACTAATGAAATAACATGACAAACAGGGATGATTTTTGAAGAACTTCATAAGAACGCGTAGCCATAGTAATGGTGTGGTTGAACACTTCCTGGTTCTTGATAGTAGACACAAGTGTCGAGCAGCAGACAACTGATCGGCCAAGCTCTATCAAGTCTTTAGCAACCACTCTTGTTCAATTCCATTTGTTACGAGAACTTATTTGGAACTGATTTTGTGTTAAGTAAATGTTGACGTGGATTTGTTGATGCCGACTGGACTTTTATCAGAGTGAAAGAAACATTTCTCGAGGCTTCACAGTGGGGGCTAACTGCGTCTTATATTTCCATGGTTACTTTTCAGTGCAAGTCTGTAAAAAGGCGGTCTGCAGGGGAATCCCTTTCGCTTCTAAAAATATAGAAACACTAATGCGATTGGTATGCCGGCCATTTTTATTTAAATCTTTTGCGACATCGATTTCTGCAAGAGTTCTGATTCAGTGATTTCGATTGATTTCTACCGGAGCTCAGTTTAACCAGTGTTTGTTGTTCAAGGAATACTGCGATTTAGTATATACCACACAAGTGAATAGTGCTTTTCGCGTGCTCTGATTGGCTTCTCAATCTCGGAATATCAAGTGCTATTCACCTCCCGGCGGCTTCCGGTAAAACAAAATGGCGCGCGAACCCAATTTTTGCCCACTTTCGTCGGAAATAAAATAGCTATTTGGGAGTTGGCTATTAAACTTGCGTGGTATTCGCCTCAGTGTCGGTGAATAATTATTAACTAATGCTGTTTCGTAGTGCCGGTATTGGGCATATATGTTGCGGGAAGTTTTGTTTGCGTTGTTTCACGATATGTTACTTTCGTTTGTCGACGTGGCCTCGCTCAATTTGCATCCCTTACGATCACAACCGGTCGTGTTTAACGGATTACATTTCGAACAGAAAATATACAAATCGCGGGTGTACTTCGTTCAAGACTGAAAATTTGCTTGCATGACACTAGTGTATAAAATATCCGGTGCTTATTTATGTATCGGAATTTGAGTAACTGCACTTCCGCATCTGTTTTCTATACGCAAATCAACATGCTGTACAGTTCTACGAGTAACTGTTTCTTTTCTTTTTGTTTTGACTCGCTGGGCCATCCAAAGCTGACTTCTGTATCGCAAATGCGCAAGAAAATCGAGTTAGTGGTCGGATGATACTGGAACTATTTATATCGTTTGTGTTGCGGCACTTGAAATCTCTGAGCTTGTTTGCAATTGGGTTATCATGGACGCACGGCGGCCAGATAAGTTAACTTAACACTGTGCTAATCATTCGAATAACAACATCAGAACGGAGACAATATGTAATAACTCTTGTGATCAGACGATCTTTGTACTGATTCACCTGTTGCTTGCGGTTCTTCTCTGCTTGGTTCGTCTGAAGCCATTTGGGTTTCGTGCAACCCGCTTTAGCTGGCTGTTAGCTGCAAATGTTCTCGCCTAAAGAGTCTGTGAACAACTGATTGGCTTTCTTTATGTTTCAGCACCGAATTCCATGGAAACAAATACGGGAAAGCCCCCGGAAGTGACGAGGTTTACCCAAACTTGTCTGAATGTTCATTTGCCGCTGTGGACGGCCCAGCCATGACTATCAAAACTTACACGGACATAGAAGTATTCCAAACTCAATATTTTCATCGTTGAGGTAGTACTTTTCTTTTTAAATGACGTTCTGTACTTTAAAAGTGCTTAAAGGAACTCAATGATGTATTTTGTACAAACAGGAAGTTAATACGATTGGATGCCTAATCTATTTTTCCTCATTGTTTCAAGAGCGCTTCGCAACAGTTTCTTGTCGTGCCCTTCTGTTATCTTGTGCTGACTCGTGCTGGCCAATTGAATTCGCGCTTTGCAGGTCGTTTGTAGTTTTGATGTACTAAACTTCAAAATTTCCAATCCAGCATGGAACAGTGGATAAATTTTGCAGGCTATAAATAATACATTCGCGTGAGCGATATAGCCTTCAACCAAATATAACTTCACATTCTATTGTGCAACGTTTAAATATCGAACAGAGACCACAATTTATCACCGTAAACACTCCTATTGCAAGTTTGGGTCGCGTAGTTGTAATGTATTGCGCCGGCCGAATGGTTGGTGGGGTTTTTCCGGTTTTGCAGGAATGAGTTATTCCTGTTTCTATTTCATTTGTGGTTTTCAAATTTACTTTATTACAAACACCGAGTTCACACAAACAAACAGCCAGTTCTTGTGTGTCGGGAAAACGTGTTGAGCTGTTGCAAGTCTCGCTCTCACAGCTTTTGCTAACTTTACAGAAGAAAATTCATTCCTTTATTCATACTATTGCTTCTTTTCACATTCTTCCAATTCCAATTCTCGTTTTTACTGTTCGCGATGATGGCCACGTTTTTGTGGGTCAGCTTTATCTGAGAGTATATTTTATTACATTTTACCTACTGTTTCACGTTTGTTTGTTCTACTGTCCTCACGCAAACACGACGCAGCGAGAGCATTTGACGTTATAGTTAAGCGCTCTCTTTGTAGCACAAGAACTAGTGTTGACTTGTGCTTCGTCTTAATCGGGTTAGCAATGAAAAAATGATTGGAAAGTTATTGATGTGTACCAAATGCTTTGAGATAATTGCTTTTGGTGACGTTTTGAACGCCCGTCAGAGCAAAAAGGGGCCGGAGACCTGTGAAAGAACTAATGCTGGAAACGGCAACATTCTTTACGTAGTTTAACCCTTTCACTCCCAAGTCAATTGCAATGTTCTCTTTAGGTTTTTCACAAGATATTTAACAATTATTCGCCGAAGTGAAGGTGAATAGCGGTGGATATTTACCGAGCCGTTTCGACGAGGTAAATATCCACCGCTATTCACCTCCACTTCGGCGAATAATTGTTTTAGTATATACCACACAAGTTAATAGCCAATTCCCAAATAGCTATTTTATTTCCGACAAAAGTGGGCAAAAATTGGGTTCGCGCGCCATTTTGTTTTACAAAGCCACCGGGAGGTGAATAGTACTTGAAATTCCGAGATTGAGGAGCCAATCAGAGCGCGCGAAAAGCACTATTCACTTGTGTGGTATATACTAAACAGCATTATACGGAAGAGAAGACCTGGTTTTTGATGGCGTTCTCAGTTTCTCTCCACATCACTCATACATATTCTTCTGGATTTGTTGAGAGAATCTGCATTTTGAACTTGGAAGTAAAGGGTTTAATACATCATTGAGACAATCTATGTTTTTGTAGCCTTGCTTGTAGTACGATATTGCTACACTCTTGTGCAGCTCCCTTTGTTATGCATCTGCTACAGCTTTGTATTATACACGTCTGTTGCTGTTGTGTCCGGAATTATATCATAGATGCGTTCTTCTGGCACGTACGACAAACAAGAGGCTTGGTTTACGTAGATATAGTAGTGGTTTTCGAGGAATTCTCTCGAGCACATTATGCTGATGTTGTCTTCCATGGGGTGCAGTTCATCCGGTAGCACATGGCTCGCACCCTCGGGCTGTCTCACTGCAGTGTCCAGGCTCACGGAACTCTCCTCGTGATGATTCAGCCAAACACGCATCATCCAAGAGCTCATTGGCTGCCTACACAATATATAATAAAGATATTTATTATATAGACACGAGTGTTTTACTGGAAAATATACCGTGCGTGAAATCCATACGAAACTACATCCGGGACCCGAGTGGCGTATTTTCCATATCCTCACTAGTGAAGATATCGTTGGCATCATTTCCCGCTTTTGCACGGTTGTTTGTGCAATTTCTCGTAAAACACTCGTGTCTAATATAATAAAAAGAAAATTACACGGCGGCTTGAATATATGGATTTTATTTTCGAGTGGTAAAAACAATATTTTACCACTCGAAAATAAAATTCATATCTTCGCGCCGCCGTGTAATGTCCTCTATATACAATAGACAGAGATACACAATAGACTGGTGAACAGACGTTTACAAACAGGAAGCCAAAGTAACGCGACTTCGTTTGCAAATTCTTTTTGCATCTCGTATTGTACAATCAGCTTGAAAAGGCAAATGAATAATGACGAAATGCAAGTTGGGCCAGCCTGTTCCAGGCTCTCAGACCGACTGAAAGCAAGGCGTAGAAAGAAGGCGCTGAAGACTGGGGCGAGGGTGTTCTGTAACATAATTGTGTCAGTTTAGTTTGAAACGTGTTTTGACTGTTTAGACAAGTGTGGAAAACTGAAAGAAGCGTCAAAGAAGTTTCTGGAATATCTCTCATAATAGAGTTGTGTGTTGTTTTAATTACATACCTGCTCGTGAGGCAATCTGTGATGCCAACGAATGGCGGTCTCTGCAAGCGACTGTAAGGCCAACACTGGTGCATCACACAATAGAACCAATCGGGGCAGTTCCCTGGTTTAGACAGCCTTGATCCATCACTTAAGAATGCCAAAATCTGCAAACAATGAAAAGTCATGATTCATTGTCGTCACCATTATTGTCGTCTTCGTCATAATTGTCATCAACAGTATAATCAGCATATTTAGCATCATGCTTTAGTAGTTTATACTTTTAGCTTTTTGATCATCAATAGTTAAATGATCGACAGCATTAGTATAGTAGCATTATTGTCATCCACATCAAACAAGAACAAACAGCAAGAAACTCTAGTGAGAAACGTCAGTTGTTTTGTGTAATTTTTCTGCTTTTTGTTTTTGTTTTGTTGTTTTTCAGTATATGTATATAAGCAACCATCGTTTGACTTGTTGGAAAGTACATCCCAGAACAAATGTACAGCCAGTTTTTCAAATTATTGTAAGTCAAATTGTCACTTACGACTGGAGTTTGTTTCGCAGGAGGATCATCCTTGTGGAGAAGTTCTGAGTATGGCAGTATGGTAGTGTCAGACTCCTGGCTGCCAGCATATGAAGCTGCGGTGAAAGTTTCCCAGGCCAAGACTCCAAAAGCCCAAACATCACTGGAGTGTGTGAAGTGTTGATCCACGATGACTTCTGGCGCACTCCTGAAAGGAAAAATGGTAAGCAATGTGCACAGAAGGTATATTTATGCTTTTTTTTCTCTAATTGTGTTATTTATAAGACCAATGTGATTCCACGGTTGTTTTTTCTTCCCGATCATTGTATATCCGTTTGCTCAGAAGTAAAGCGCACAGTTTCAACACTTTCAAACTTCTTGCGCATCGAGTTTCTCGCAGTAACAACAAAAAATCTTGATTCAGAACATACCATAGGATCGCGTCCGGATACAATTTTCCACTGGCGGTGCAGTAAATGCTGTTTACTTCGCCCTTCGAACTCCGCAGCAAATAGGAGCGACCTAGTCGCGAGACTTTGACCTGTTAAACACAATTAACGTTTGGGTTTCGCCGTCTGTTTTCCTTTCAATGTATAATTTGTGCTTGGCTATGTATGACTTTAAGTTAAAATTACTTGGGTTATTACTAGTGATTTATCGACTGTGAAGAGTTTTCGTTAGACGGTGGTGTTTGTACCTCTGGTCGTTGTCCTGCGGTCGGTTTTGGTTGTATTGGTAGTCGAGATTAATCAGTAGAAGTTGCAGTCAGCGATTGGTTTTTTGTTTTTGTTACCTTTTGATCCGTTAGTTGTAGTTTTAGATTAATGCCTTTCTGTAAGTTTCTCAAATGAACAAAATATAAAGATATAGTACTGTTCACTAAAGGTAGGATTCACCTCCACGTGGCTTGTCACAGCAATGTTTTCAGCTCTCAGGTCTCCATGAACAATGTTACTGCGATGCAGGTATTCCATGGCAGATGCCACTTGAGAAAGATACCTGATCAGGTCGGTCTGGGTGAATCTATTTCCTCGGACGTAATCTTTCAAACTCCCCAGTGTTGGCGCCTCTGAGATCTGAAGGAAAAACCGTATGGGGAGTAGCCTTTTCAAATGTCGAGGAAACCGGGTCAGTTTCTGTCTTTTAAGTTCAAAACACAAGTTATTCCGTATGAGTGGTGTAGCGAGAATTGATAGTTGAATGAGCTTTCATCAAAGCCTCAAATGCAAGGTTCTTCTTGCAGTATGATATTTCTCTGGTGAGAAACTAAAAGAGAAAATGACGTAGATCATCCTCAGGAGACAACTTTTGCTCAAATGCCACTTCGTTTTTAAATCAATTTGTTTGAAGCCTATAGTATTTATTTACATCCCACCAAAATTGAGTTAGTAATTGGTGCAACATTACCTTTCACTGCCAAAATTTATGGGAACTGCTCGAAAAAGGATCCAACTAAAAGTTTCTCTCTTGAACTGTCAAACATAAACGCGAGGCAATTTCCAATTACTGTTACGCCCACACAGACTAACACTGCTATAATTATGTTAATAACTACGATGCTGACAAGCTTGAAAAGACAGTTGTCAGTAATAAAATGATGTTAACATAATTTCTGATGGGAGTCTCGTAACAGAAATTGGTAAACTTGACAGTGTTCTTACCACTAAGATGTTTGGGGCTTCTTCAATGACGTTCAGTACTTCAGTCAAATGAGGATGACGAAGCGCGCGTAGAACTTTCAGGTGCTTGTTATCTCCGTCGTCTTGAACAGTTTCCACCTCTACTGCTCTCTGTCAAGGGAAATACAGTGTCTTAACGTAGTCCTCTGACCATTCACCGCCAAAGATGAGTTTTAATCTAGAAACTTCCGACTCGTGAGTTGTCAAATCGATCCATCCGTAAAGGTGTGGCCACTCAAATGAAGACACTCAATGAGTATATTCTACAAACATTGTTCACAATGTTCTTGAGCGGCAGAGTTCGTGTGTACGTAAGACTCAGCCAGAGTTTGCCATGCAACTCCTGAACTGCCAAATGAAACTTTAGGTGTGACCACTTCGCAGAAAGGATCATAAACATGAAGTATAGGGAGAAGGAGAAAGTGTTTCTTACCCCCTTCCAAGTGGACGAGACGAGACCGTGTGAACGTCTACTGTATGGCATAACGTTGCCATACTTTCCACGCGGCACCAAAAGCTCTTGAGCAAGCTGTTTTGCATGTGAGACAAATATCGTTAATGGACTACTGTTTTCTTCTCTTTTAAAACGTTTAGTATTCTCTTTATTTGCTGCGTGTTCCCGCGTCAGCAGACCTTTTAGGTCTGTAGAATGTCTTAAGCTCCTTCGACGAGCTTTGGCTCCTAGATGTATAGAAACAACGATGTCTACCTAATGACTGGTAGTAAACTAGCAAATACTTTCTGGTTTCATAACTCACCGTGTGTGAATTTGTTGAAGATCTTGGAGGCGGTGGGAGGGGGCGCTGTCTATCTTCGCCTAAAATATGCAGTACGAGTTAAAGGCTTTGGCAAATTCATGAATACTTTTGACGTTATTCAATACCTGGACACTTGATTTTTTGCTCAACCATCTCTTTAAGTTGACTGTTTATGGTGCTGAGTTTTGGTCTTATGTAAATGTCCCGGCTCCAACATGATTCCATGAGCTTGTAGATGGAATCTTCAAAACAGGCTTCTTTGGGTAGTCGTTTTTCCATTTCAATCTAACAAAATAGAACCCAATTTCAAAGTTAAGAAGAAGAACGACTATAAATCAATAGATGTCATGTATAACTATTTTGTCAAGCTGAAATGGAACGTACAAAGAACATTTTAACACCTAAAATCAACAGCGCAGCTGAAGATGAACCATTGAAAAAATAGCAGATGTTTGGAATTTTATACTGCGTTGGATTTGAAATAACTCCCCTGGTTCGTTGCTGTTCGTGAATTCATAAAAGTAGTCAAATAATTAGAGTTTCATAGATCTTGAAATGAAGAGATTTCCTTTTCGCGTGCGCTCGAACCGAATGCTGTTATACTCACGTAATCAATGACCTGTTGGTCATGTGACAGCCTTGCATATGGCTCGCAGCCTAAGGTGAATATTTCGTACATAGTGACAGCAAGAGCCCAAACATCAGAAGCTGTGGTGAATTGCCTTTGAGGGGGAAGACACTCGGGTGCTGCCCAGCGCACAGGCAAGTCTTCGTTTTCTTGGGAGACGAACTCTGGTAGCACGTTGATTCTGCAGTATACGTGATCCTTGGACAAAAGGTTTGGGCTCCCGTCAATGAAGTCCTTTGGGATTTCAAGATGGCGTGCAGAATCCAGGCCACTCAACTTGCAGTTGTTGTCCTTTCCAACTAAGACATTTCGAGCCATAACAGTGCGATGAACCATGTGGTCTTCAGCAAGATAGATTAGAGCGTCTGTGATGTTGATGCACATCTGGAGAAGTGGAAGGCTTGTCGGATTGTCGTTCCGTTCCTCGCGTAGTACCGTCAACAGGTTGCCCTTGTGCTCCAGGTTTGTCACAATGTGGTAGGGAAGGGACAGCGTATTGTACGCCAGAAGGCGAACAATGTTTGGATGTTGGATTCTGTTTAGACGGCGAAGGGTGTATGCCTCTGTGATGATATTTTGATGGTGTTTCATCATTGGTTTGTGAGCATGGTCCTCTCTGATTTCGGAAGCTGAAGTTTTCAGGATCTTCACCACAGCTTCCCTTCCTTGAAAGGTAGCACTGATAATTAAGTGAGAGTCGCTATCCCGTCGGAGCTCTGCTTCAAATTCTGAAAAGTGACCTTTGTACAACTCGCACACAGACTTCTGAAATATGTCAAAGCGAAAAGAGTCGTCCTCTGGGTACAGGTTGGTCACAACAGCCTTCCTCGTTCCTGCATCTGGACCAAACACCAACCGGGTCGCTTTCTGCTCCAGGATAGTTCTTGATGGTGACGACTTTTTGAGTTCTTGGATTTCCAGAAGCGTAATCATACAGGAACCTGCATCCACTCGAGCTACTATCGAGACAAAAACGAAGAGGAATTTGATTAATTCTAATTCTATGAAGATGGCTGCAGTGCATGTCTTTCGATCAAGTGCATGCCTGTCACTGATGTAAATTAATGTTCAGGCGAACTTGCATTGTTAACAAAAGGAATTCGACGAAAGAAGAATTGTTCAATGCCGTACCTTCTGTTTCGCTGGTCATGGCTATGTCCGTCAATATGGTGGATAGCAGGAGGAAGAATTTCCAGTCCTCTCTTACTTCCTTCTTGATTTCATGACGTTCCCCCCAGATGTACTTATTCATTACTTGATGTATTAATTCCATTGCACTTCTAGTATGTTTCGTTGCCTAAGGAAGAGAAGAACAGGCGACGTTCAACGAAGGGCTTTTCTGATGGTGTAAGGCACCGCTTTTCTTATTGGGGAAGAATCTTTGGCCAACCAATCGACCTATGTATCAGCCAGGTGACCAACTGGTTAACCACCGCTGACCATTCAGCTAACGTACCAGCAGCCATTATTTTGAGAAATGATTGACGAACCAACCAACCAACCAGACGACCAGACAATCCACTAACTACACTCACAATAAAACTCACTCTGCCTACTGTTGAGCGACCAGGCAACAAAACAATCGGGGAGCAAATGAGGTAATGACAAGAAAATTGTTACACAAAAGAGTGAACGTGAAGTTTAATGAACAAACTACAGTACAAAAAAACAAGTACGAATTTTGTTTAAACTACCGAGTACTCACCATACTGTGGATGTAGAACAAAATCAAGTGCAGGTCGAACCAGTGCATCTTCCTATGGCTGATTGTGTTAAGGAAATCAATGTCCTTAACATTATTCGTGCGAATTGCGCTATTGCACTTGTTTAAGTAGGTTGTCAGACTGGAGTCGGTGCACTTTTTCCCGGTTCGGATGCGACTGATTCCTTCTCGAAGTAATTCAACAGAATAACGCAATTCGTCTCTTTTCCTGACTGCAACATCCTTGTTCAACTTCTTAAGCATCTCGAGGACCTGTTTCAGCTCCTTTATGTCTTTATCGCTGATGTTGATCAGAGGTAGGTCCCCTCTTGCTATGCTTGCCACCATGACTGCAATTACACGGCTGTAGACGCCAAGACGTAGCTCTTTCTCAACTGGACCGTCGTCGTTGAAGACACTGTTTACTTTTATCAATGGTTCGCGTAAGATACTCTCCACTGTTTTGATGTGGGCATTGGTCCCTGTTTTGCAGATGAGACTCATGAGCTGGTGCTGTACGTGCTCTGTGAGCGAAGGACTGTTTTTGCTGCAGCTCAGTTTAGACAAGATCATGCAAGCCTCCATTACGTCAAACTTGTCCGTCATGCCTGAGTCTTCTAACAATGGTAGGATCTCGTTCGAGATGAACTGCTCGTATGACTTTCGTCTCTTTCCGGTAGGCATCGAGAATTTTGTTAGAAAGCCGTCTACGTCTTCAAAAAACCTCCCCACTTCGGCACCGATTTGTGGATCTGAAAGTAAACACAAGTCCAATTTTGTGGGTGTTGAGTGATATTAATAATTCTTCGAACTGGCCAATAAAATGTCCACGTGATCTAATCAATAACTAATAATACGTTTTCCATTCTGGAAGACCGTTTAGCATTAGATAGTAGGGACTTTAAGATACAGGACGAGAGAGGACGACGGCTACTAATATCGGGGAAACAAAACTAATTGCAAACTCCTGGGTCCAAACCATTTCTGTCCCTGTAACAACAGTCCTGCAATGGTCTCAGTTTTGGTGCAGGATCAGTTGTTTTACCTATATCTGTTTCCCTCACCTACCTCTTCGTACTGCTCTTAAAATGCCACTGCCAGGCGCTGGGTTCCAAACTTCTTTATTATATGCTGGCCAATGGGTATTACTGACATAAACCTCTTCAGTGTCCTGGTTAGAGCTCTCATGCGCATTAGGATCATTGTGTTTGCCATTTTCTAAGTGTAAAATTGAATAATTATAAAATGTTGATCCGACAGGCAAGCCAGTTTCCGACGTTGGGAGAGTGAAGGAGGTTCTGCTCGCAGGGTACAAGCCACATACACTTATACAGTAAAGTTATATTTCTCTACACTACGCAACACCAGACTATGCTCTATTACACTGTACCAACCCTCAACTACATCAAACTACCCCATATTGCAAGACACAACATCACACCACATTGCTCTACTTATGACACACAATACACACATCACACCATACATTTTACCATTTTGTACCATACTACGAGTCAAGTAGTATGGTGCATCACATCACAATACACTATACTTCTCATTAACAAAACTAAACTTGGTTTGCACTACATGTGTCAGATGTTTCATTACCTTGGATAACACTGTGGTTGTCACCAATAAACACCGAACCGTCAACGTTTCCTATGAACACAGACTGCGGTTCGCCTGCAGTAGATGTGACAGCAAAATTTCAAAGTAACTTCCATTGTGTGCTATGAATTACCAGAACATCCCAGGGACAAAAGAAAGGCACGAATAAAATTCAACTGATGCATGATAACTCACATACTGAACATCGTCGCATGAGTGGTCAATAGCTCCAGTCTGGCATGCAAACTTTGTTTAGTACAATCATAACTTCATTGTTTGTGAAATTGATCATGCGATCGAGATTAAAATCACGGTAATCCACTGAGACAACTCTACTTAACTTTTATCCCCGAGCGAAGCGAGGGTAATACTCACGACGCTAATGCAGCAAAATCGCCTTATTTCAAGACTCCAAGCGTGTCGCCATCTCGAAATTTAATGTTTGTGTGTGTGTGTGTGTGTGTCAGGTACGACCTTTTAGGCCAGGTGCCTAAGGCAATGACGTAATGATAATTATCGATTAGCGTCAAAGCGAGGTCAAAAAAGGTATGAACGAAGCAAAATTCTACGTAACTGCGTTCACGAAAATAAATTTGAAAACTGGAAAACTTGAAACAGAACGGTCTCGCGAAGCTCGTCTTCAAAAGAGAAGGGAACAGGCACGGGCAAGGCAAAATCGTGAAACGATCGAACAGCGCCAAATACGTCTAGAGAAAAGACGACAAACATGTTATAACCGACAGCATCATGAACGGAAACGTGCCGAAGAAACGGCTCCGCAAAGGGAACAGCGCTTGAAAGCAAATCGGGAGCTTCAGACGCCGTTTTTGTTAAACTCAGATACTTATTCAGAAAGGACAAGCAACAAAGGTTAGTCAGTGGAAATCGAACAATCACCGTGACAAGTATATTCTACCCGTATCTTGTAACTCGATCACTCCAAGAATGTATTAGAATCTGTATGCTGATCATTTTCCCTCGAAGTATTGTTTTAATACGCTTCTGTCGCCAGTTTCGGCTACCGTATTTGCTCAGAGCAATCGGAACTTGGAGTCTTGAATGATTTAGTCAGATGTCTTATTTTTCTGTCAAGACTAAAACTGTAACAAATGCTGTAATCTGACATGCAGTGATTGCAGCGAGAATCGTTCACAAGCCCTTAGAAGTATGACTAGGTCTGAAGCCCGTGTATAATTTGAAGTAAACCGTGCAAGTTTTGCTTTGATTCTGGGAGAAGTCATGTTGTTTTGAGCGGGTTCGCATACAAAACAATTCGAGCTCGTTAAATATGCATGCCTGAGTCTGGAGCATGCAGTCCAGAGTAAAAACAAATCGCACAGGAAGCCTATTTAATTGTACTGCCTATGAATTCAAAATTGGAAAATCAGTGTTCCTTTTTTCCCGTACTACGACGGCCGACCAACTTCAAAATTTGAGTATTAAATTTTGAGAACGTGCTTGGCAGAATGTATGAATTATTTGACGTGCGGACCGTGGGAAATACGTTACTTCGTCACGCAATTGACTCTTTTTTCAACGCAAAAGTATAACACACACCATTCTTTTTCTCCTTCCTTTGCGTGTAGCACTTGACTTCGAAGAAAAGATTGGGTCAACATTTCGGTAAAACAAAGGCTACTCTTGTTGGGAGTACCAAAGTAAAAGTACCATCAATGGCAGAGCGAGGGGGTATCTGCGATTATCGTATTTCTAGTATACCCTTTGGTTGTATCTACAGTCGAAGTTCGCGTAGACGATCACCTCGGGAATTCGAAAAAGTGGGACGTACCTGCAGCTGGTCGCTGACAAGAATGGGCTCCCGTAAGCGACCACAAACAATAGAGGCTGGTCGCTTACAAGAGCTTTTAGCATAAAGCCGCTCGAATGCTCCACCCAAAACTCCCTTGAACTTCTAATTCAACATTTTATTAAACGAATCAATAGAGCAATATGTCATATATTACTGTAAATGCGATCAAGTAGTGTTCACTTTCAGTAAAGTGTGGACTAATACGAGTCAGACTCTTTGAGTGGTCGCTTACGAGAGCTTAAACCAAAAGAAAAGACCAGTTGGTAATTCCCAAAAGTCGTCGCGGTCGCTAACGGAAGCGGTCGCTTTCGAGAGCTTTCAATTACAGAGTTTGAGTGACAATTCAAACGGGTTTCACAATGGTGGTCTTAACTAGAGCTGGTCGCTTACGAAAGTGGTCGCAAGGAAAGCTTTGACTGTAGTTGAATTCGCCTGGCCGGGCCTGGAAATCAGTAATGATTTCCTATCACCACACAAATGTTGTGTTACCCCGAACAAATATTTTGGCCAATAGCCTCGGGCTAAACAAAGCTAAACAAACAATGCCACTTTGTATTCTTTGATCAAAAGAGAAAGTTTACATGCGAAAGACAACCGAATGAAATTATGAAGACTCGTGAAAGTACAGTGAAACTCATTTTAAATTCACGGACAGTCAGATTACCCGCGAACTTCTCCATAGAGAGAGTCTTAATCTGATTAACCTGATTAAAGATCGAACTCGAAACTAGTTTTTAAAATATTCCGGCTACGATCGCTATGTCGAAGTGTGAACCATCATTTTCTTAGGTAAAGGCCTATTGGTTGTTGTGGGTAGGAGGTCAAGTACACCATTTCATCATGACCGTAACACTCAGTGCATGGCACTTTATTTCGCTGATCCTAAGCCATTTAAGCCTCTGGCTTTGGCCTTACTCTGTAAATGTTCTTTGCTTATTTCCTCAATAAACTGTAAATGTAATTGTAATGGCAGTGTTGCCGGGTGCCAGTGCGAGGGCAAAATATACATTTCCCCGCCGCCTTCTAGGTGACTGACAAAGAATTGTTCAAAGCAGTTCAAGAAATCGAGTCAGATAATTGCATGGCCTGTGTGCAAGCCTTTCAGGCGCTGGGGTTTAACCAAGCACTGACATATACAGTGCAGTTGTGCAATTATATGAATAACATACGGTGCTGCAGTTCAATGGATTAGCCGTGTCAAAGTGTGGACAGAGTATGTTAAAATTCCCTTTTGTAGCAATACGTTTCAGTTTTGTAGCATCACCTGAAGCGTAAAGGATGTGTTAAACAACTAATACGTAATTTGAAAGGTTCAGTATAAATACCTTTCGTCTCTGTGGTGGTCTCTAGCGGCATGGCTAGCCTCGGACAGCGGCAGACATCAAAAACGAAGCTGAGGCGTTCGTAACCAATTCAACTTTGCGTGTTTCCCTTCGACAGGCCGTTGTACTGCCCTGGACTTCCGTACTGACATTCACATAATTGTGCAGGGCTATAAATAAGACATACGTCAACTGAATAACGATTATCACAGATATTCGTGCATTGCTATTGGTGCATTTCGATCCGGCTTGCTAGACTGTCGGGTTGTTCTTGAGTAGCCTGCATGTGAAATTACTGTCCTTAAAAATACGTAAATCAAATACAGAGATCTGCCTCAACAATAACACAGTTGTTTACCTCCTTGTGCAAGTTTCGGTCGGGTAACTACTGCAATACGTCAAGTCGTTCTCGGCTTCCTTCCCTTATTTATTTATTTATTTATTTATTTATTTATTATTTATTTATTTATTTTTACCGGATGCAATAGCAAACTACTGAGCGGAACTATCACCTCAAAGAGAGCAAAAGAAAGAAACTATAATCCTCCACCCTCTCCTCCCTGCCCTATTTTTGGCCATCTTTTTCACGTGACCCCAGAGCGGTGAGACAGGACAGGACAGGACACCCGGCCCGCTGTTTGGTATGTTTTTAACGTCTTCCCCACTTCTTTCCTATTTATTACTATGAAAGACGTGCAAGAAAGACGTCAACATCTTCTGGTGCAGTGGTTCGACTGTAGCTGTCAAGTTTCACGTAAATGCTGACGGTTGCGTGAAGCAACCAGCGTTGTTCAGCCCGGGTATTCAGTTCCTTGACTGTGATAATTATGATAATTCGGCGTTCTATAGCCATACTACGCTGTGGTTTTTACAATATCAAGCCTTAAACGTTGACACTTTTTCGGATAATTCGGCGTTCTAGCCATGTAAGTCATGTTCCAGCCTGCGTGATACTGTGTATTTATATTTTGCGGAATGAATGAAAAGGCCTCGCATGGCGTTATTTTAGGTGTTTCCTTTGTGATTCGATTTTGCAATCCGAACTGTTTCACTATTTCATCAACGATTGTTCGTGACGTCTTGACGCTTCCTCTCCTCTAATTCCACTTCCCTTTGTCTCAAAGGATCAAATTTCGGACGTCATACATGCCGCAAAGCGGAAATGGGTGCAGTAACACGTGTGAATGTGTGTTCCTGTTTCACCAGTGCAAGTTGTCTCGTGGCTAAAATTGAGAGGGGGAAGGGGTGAATTAATAGGAGTTTACAGCATTTTAATAGATACAATCAGTGACAAAAGTTCTTGGGACACACAAATTGATGTATCTCAGACACAAGTCATTGACTAAGCGTACTGAAAGGCGCGAAACCATTTTCTCCCCTCTCCCCTCTGTACAATGTTGCTTGTGTTTGGAAAAACTAGTTCAGGCCACTTCAACATTGAGCGGGGGGAGGGGGTTGTCTTTCAACTGAAACAGAGAAATTACTGAAACTGTGCGAGTGTCCCAAGACTTTTGTCACTGACTGTAGTTTATTTATTTATTTATATATTTATTTATTTTTATTTTTTTCAGATTTTCAGAATGAGTACTGCAGAAGGGCGAACTAAGTTGGCGCTGTTACTTCTCGTGAAATCACTTTTGTGTGACATAGTTTCGTCAAGCCACACTCCCTACCCTCCGGGGTGGGGTGAGGCTCCGTCAACTCTGGCCGATTTTCCTGTGAGGACAATAAACGACACGGAGTACACTGTGATCAATCCTTGGGATTACAAGCAACGCCTGGGAATTTTGAAAACCTTAGTGATCGCGAGCAGCCCGTACTTCACAGCCTGGGGTTACAACAACACAGGGAACCTTCTGTGGGGTCTTCCGTTGCAGTTTGGCTGGCAATGGTCCTCGGGAAGGCTCCAGGACATGACCAGGAGGGACTCGTGCGAGGGGCCATTATGCGTATCCCCAACTAGTTGGTGGGCCGATATGAACTACTTCCTCTCTGTCATCCCCTTACTTGGTGCCCTAAATGCAGGAGCTTTTGAAACAAAGGAGCACCCTGTGTACGTCATGAAGCCCGTCAATAGTAGTGTTCGAGTGCAGCAGAAGTTCTGCACCAGTATCCCAGAATGTACCGCGCGTCATCCGGGACTCATTGAGAAGTGGACCCTCTTTTTCAAGATCGTGCGGATGATGGACCTGGCACCTCGTGAGAGACCCACGATGGACCCGAAGCGAGACGCTACTGTCGCTCATCTGTGGGACGCTCACACGACGTCGCTGCACAACGGTAAGTTCGTCGTCTTAGTAACAGAGTTGACAAGCGTAATGCAATGGCCCTGAATGCAACTAACTTGGCTCACATCAACCCAGGCAAAGTGAAGTGTCTGGATAGAAAAAAAAAAAAGTCCGCGAGGTTAAACCGAGTTTGCGTGGACGATTAGTAAAATTCCACTTGTCTATAAATAGAGCAGTTTCTTGCGCATGCGTCAAAGCATGTGGATACGTCACAGACTCGCGGATACGTTTGTTAGGTCTGCGCATTTTCGTTCATCCGTGTTTGCGCCTTCTAAAAGGGGAGGGTGAAGATATTTGAAGTATTCCGATTTTCAGGCTCTCTAGCGAGACGAAATACTAACTAATTCTTTAAATGGCCGAATATATACTAGGGACGATTTATCCGTCTGAGACGAATAATTCGTCATCGGTTTTTGGACGAAGCTTGACGCATAATTAGTCTGCGCTTCATCAATGAAGACGTGTTACTTGACGGAAGATTCGTCTAAGGCAGATAATCCATCTGAAAAAAAATGTAGTTTAACAGTGAAAAGAGCCCTTTGTTCGTATCGGCAGTGCGCTAATTCGAGCATTCTGGGTAATTCTCCTCAGCTTCTCCGTTGTTTGAGGAAGAACTGAACTTTCTGTCTGTACCCGAAATGCACTTCGGGCGCGGCTGGGCTCAGCTGGTGGAATTCATTGCCGCAACGCATTTCGAGACCAACTTTAACAACACGCTGAATCAACAGCAACTGGCGCTGCCTCCACGCCTTCTGCACAAGGGTGATCAACCGCCTTTCATTTCCGATTTGTCCAAGTTCCAGAACAGAGCCTTGGAGCTCATCAACGTTTTTTATGACGCAAACCGATTTACGGGTGGGCTCTTCTTGGGGTTCTGGAAGAAGGCCCTGTGCTCAGAGGAGGGACGCGCTGAGGGGCGCTATCTCCTGGAGCACTTAATCGAGAACCCGGAGATTGTCCCTAGAGAGGCCATTAAGCTTATCTACGATTTCATCAAAGATCACAAGTGTTGAGCCGTACTGTCCGTAGTTTAGAGTTCTTGTTCTGGCTTTTGTACGCATTGTATGCATTGAAAGTGTTTTAAATAATTTTTTGGGGGGTACTTTTTCATCAACGTTATAAGTTTGAAAAGTGTTTTCGAGAAAATATCAAAATTTAAGTTCACTGCAAGGAAATATATAGAAGGAGCAAAATAGTTTTGGCCCTTTTTCCTCCCAAAAAGGAATGAAAAAAATTATTTCACAATTGAGGAATTGGAGGAATTCTTTCTTTTTGGTTGACTCAAATTCAACCTCGGTAGTGAAAGGATTAGAGAAAGACAGGGTAAGTGGTTCTGAGTGGACCGCTTTTTTTAGTTCAAACTATCCGCATTTCTCGACTTTCTCTCTCTCTCTATGTTACCGGTTTCTCTTTCTAGTGACTCTGGCCATGATTAAAATCGGTGGCAGCGAAATCTAGTATTTCATATCACTTTTCTGGCATTGTATCGTCGAATATCGATCGGAATATATGTAAGATGCAATATTTTTCTCCTTGGTGCTGTTTTGAGTTGCTTAATAATACCTTTGTCTCAACTTGGGGTCATGTAAAAAGCTTCTTTACCTACATTTTCTGATTTATCTCTGGCTTTCTCTGTTGTTTTATTTCTGTTTTTTGTTTCTTTTTTGATCCCACTTTATCACATGGTTTGCAGCTGCCTCTAATCCCAAATCTTCTTGCATTATGAAAGCAAAAAAAACACGCCAAGATCCTTGTTTAGACGTCAACACTGCTAAAACGGATACTTTGTTGTAACAAGCTGATTGATTATCATTGGCGAGTGCCCTAATTTTAAGACTGTGTAATCATCAAAAGATCCAAGAAAAATAGATACTGCTTAATAGAGAAAACAGCTTTAAAAAAATAGAGGCTTGTGCTCGGATGATGAGATGCAAAAACGTTCGTCTGTTTTCAATTTTTCCTGATTGCAATATGAAACTCTTTGTGAGAAAGTTTCTTTTCATGAGCACATGGTGTTTGCGTTCTTTTCGCTCTCCCACTAAGTGCCGCACCCTAGTCGTGAGAACGCAGAAATGTTTTATTTGCATTTTCCTGCTGAAACCTAAGGCTACGTTTTTGTGAGAAGTCATTTTCAATGCTGCCTTATTCATTGTTCCGGATTTCCTGCCAAGATCGTATCGAACACACGTAGAAAGAAAACCCAGAGCGTTTTGTTGCCATCAATTGATATTTGCACGTATTGCCGCTTCTTCGTATATTCATTTTCCCGTGGAAAAACTAGCTTTTCACGGCTTCTCCTTAATTTAATCTCTTCAAAAACAAAGATACATAAATATAATCATAGAGGGATAGTGACTGATCGTTGATGATTTAATTGTTACTTTGTGATCTCCCTTCATCTTCCATCCTTTTTCGGATCCTTTGTGTAATTTTACACTGCATTTATTTATCTACTTTTATGTCCGGCTAAGTTTAGATCAAAATATTACTTCGGCAATGACCTCATTTTGTTTATGTTCGAAACCGTGTAAGATGATAAATGGCCGCCTTCAAGCGGGGAAGGTTCTGAAGCAGCAAAACATATGGATTACAGAAATCCTATTCAAAATTAAGCTCTGTAAAGAAAATACAACCACAAAGACGAAAGAGATAAGCGCATAAAACTGATAAGACAAATTGCTATAATTCATATCATGGATCTGTTATGCTAATTCGTAAGTGCTTTTATACACACATTTTGAGATGACTCGCTCATTTGTCATTAATTAATCGCTTTTTTTTTTTTTCGTTCTCCTTCATTTTGAGTAGTCGATTCGACATTTTCTTTGTCAGTGATGATACTTATATTCACTCTCCTTGATTGTATGCGCGTATCCGGTATGACATTAAAACGAAGGTGCGTTTTATAATCGAACGCTATTGCTGTTGACTTTCAAAAGTTTGATTAAACGTGTAAGCAATTCTCTTTTAGGCAATTCTCCCTCTGTATTCCTAAGGATATTCCTTTTATGATCTAGAAAACCCATCACATTTAGAAATTCGCGTTAAACATCAAATTAAATGTGTCAACATTTGGAGCTCGATGAACAATAAGCGATAGCAACTCGTGTTTGAACAGTATGTCCCTACTAGAAAAGTGATCTAATTTACACTGTTTTCAGGATTTTACTAGTGCAGTTTGGAAACCCAAATTCGAAGGCTTTCTCTGACTCGACTCGACAACAACATTTTCTGCATGAGGGTTGGTTCTCATTTAGATATCTTGAGCAGAAGCAGTTGTGTAAACACACGCAGCCAAGAAAAGAAAACGTAGGCTGTTGATAGCTATATGTTCTGTAACCTAATCATCCAGACAGGCTTTAGCCCTTTCGGTCAGGATAAATGTTTTTGGACTCGGTGTTTAGAGGGTATTTTGAGGTAACTATCCCCCTAAAATAACAAAATGATCTGACTGATAGAGAAAACAGCCTCCTTATGTTGGTCTTACTGGGCTTTTGACACGCCAGACCTGGAACTTAAACATTTGTAAGGGAAAAAACGTTTATTTTATGAACTTTACAGACAGATACCAGTGCTATACAAGTCAAGTTGAACTCTAACTATGCCAGAATTGGCGTTTTTTTACACGCCCTAACTTCACGACCTTGAGTCAAAATAACTTAGTTTAATTTATTTTTATAACCTCCTGACAGAAAAAACTCCTTCGGAGGGCAGGTAATTTGAAAGCAATTTAGGCGACACTCACAGTTTGCTTGCCGCCAAGATTGAAGTTTTAGTTGAGCTAGTGAATGAGATAGACTAGAGAGCGGTGGTGTAGCTAACGACAGTCTTATAATACACATCATGCGCCAGAGTTTTTATGTACATATATTCACGACGTTTCATGCTATAACTTCGTACAACTGCTAAAATGTTCTCGAAACTGCGCTCTTTTCACTCACGGTTTTTCATCTTGTGCGCCCAAGATTGCAATGCACGCAGAAGGTCGCTGGATACGAGTTGAAGGCTGGCATTGTGCAGGGTGGTCTGAGCGCGGGTGGAAAGCACAGTAAGCTTCCTTCCATGTCGGCTGGACTCGTTTTGGGTTGCTCTTCCTCGCTTGCCTCCGTTCCCATAATACTAGCTATGGTGAAGCTTGAGCGTTCTGGTCTCTCTTTCACACTCTCTGCGACAGTTTGTCGTGGCGGAGACGGCAAGCAAGGGAGGAAACTTGCATATGCAGGGTGGTACAGCGCCGCCGATGAGCGAAGGTACGCGGACGGTTCGTAATTCCAGTAGTAGTGGAAGCCAAAAGGACTGAGCCTCCCGTCAGGCAACCGCGGCCTTTTGAATCTTTTTCTTCGCCTCAGGAAGCTGCCATTGTCGAACATTCCCTCGCTCGCCGGGTCGAGTGTCCAGTAGTTTCCTTTGCCGGGGTTCCCTGGTTCTCGGGGCATTTTGACGAAACAGTCGTTTAAGGAGAGGTTGTGGCGGATTGAATTCTGCCAGGACGGGAACTTCTCGCGGTAGTAGGGAAATCGGCGCTTGATGAAGTCGCAGATTTCGCTGAGTGTGAGTTTTCTTTGAGGCGACTGCAAAATAGACATCGTGATCAAAGCGATGTAGGAGTAAGGTGGCTTGGAGATGGCACTCTGTCTTCTTTTGCCATTTTGAACCCCCTCAACATCATCCCTGCATGGCCGTATACTTTCTTCGTCGTTTTCCTCCAAATTCTCGCTTTCCTCGTGATCACTGTCCAAAATTGTGCCAGATTCTCTCTCGGCTCTTCCATCGAGAACAGGAAAACTTTCGGCATGGGCGGAAAACTTCTCGGCTCTTCCCAAGATGTGGGAAAACTTCTCTTCATGCTGTGGTTCCATCTGGATGGGCGACTGTAGCGTACTATCTTGAGAGTCAAGTCAGTGCTCTTGTTTGCTCAGTGATCCTCCCTCGTGGCTTTGACTGAAGCGATGTCCAGCTCTGAAGTGTCCTATATTGCTGGCGGAGCTTGTTTGAATAAGTCCGTATCCACACACAGCCCACCCACGGAGTGATTTAGGTCAACCTCCAGCCCCATACAGTACAGCGCATGATTTGTGCATTAGCATGAAAAAGGATTTGACTCTCCAACATCCTATCTAATAATTACCTCATTAAGCTGGTGTTCTTTGTAATTAGGCAGAAGAAAAACTTTCTGTGTGATTGGTAAACTTAGACAGGAAGAAAGCGACACAGTTTAGCACCGTCCGTTCAAACTCGTTTATGTTAGGATGAAATAAACTTTAACCGACCGACTTTAAACTCCCAGAATAATCTATATCAGATATGCTTTTAAATGTATATTTGAGACTGGTGTTAATGCAAAACGCGTTGCAGACAAAAAGGCTTCAGAGTATTGCAAATTATTCGCAGATGGCGACTATTTGTTCGCAATATCTGATAAGCCCTCTGAGGTCGATGGTATAAAAACACCAAAAACGTCACGTTGGGGTGAGCGGAAATTAGTGCTTGGGCTGTGAAATCAATTTCAATAGGGAAATTAATACAGTGAAGGTTTGTTACTTTGTTAAACAGGGCCATCAAGTGTTGTTTGATTTTCATTTTGCTAAGAGCAGTTTGTTTACTGATACACTGCCCATACAAAATGGTCTTATGATGTGGGCCGTTCATAAATAAACACAACTCCATCTGCGCGATGTCATTAACCCCGTGTCAAGACAAAAACGAAAGAGACAGAAACGGAGGAAGGAACACAAAGGACACACTCTTATATTTATAGAACGAAATTTAGCCAGCGCAAAGTTTGCAATAAGTCTCTTTTTTGCGCGCGCGCGCGACTAGTGCTACGCAAAGAGAATTTGTTTTACTGGATCTGGAGTGCCTATTTCTCTCGAGTTCATGATTTAATGCTTCTAGATAAGCTAAATAATTTGTGTTTGCAGATCGATAAAACACATAAGAAAGAACTCGAAAATGTTAATAGTTTGAGTAAAGACATTATGACACTTGTCGGAGAGCAATAGAGGAAGATTGAGTGTCGCGCTTCCTGTAAGAAGTGGAACGAATTCAATTTTATTGTGCTTCTGATTTCTTGTCGTGAGCCGCGTTTTCATAAATGTATTATCAATTAATAGTAATTTTTCACAGCCACGGTCACGAACTTTAGGCTGCTTTGTTTGAAACTAAATTCAACATGAATCTGGTGAAAAAATGGCCGTGATTTTACGAGCACGGATACTATATCTACTGAAAATCGCTTATGTCTGCCAAAACAACATCATACAAATTTGGGGATGTTTTTGGAGCACTCGCGGGGTAAAACAAGCTAAATTTCGCCTATGAGTTTACACAGGCAATGAGGAGACGACAAAACTTGATGTTATGATAAGGACGAAACGGATAGTGTGTCAATCTTTCCTCGTGTGTCGGTGAGTTCAAACTAAAGGATGTTTTAATGTACGAGAGATTTGAATGAAGATGTTTGCGATTAGATTACGAGACCCACGTATTGGTGATTAAGGATGTGTTTGGCGAGATTCACGGATAATAACAAAGACATCACGTTCTTCGATAAAAACTAAAAATCGAGACAAAGTTATCTTGCTTTTACATGTTTTATTCTTTCTTTTTGTTGTTCTTCTAACCCTTCTTCTTAATGTGTTCCCTTCTCCTAATGCGTTGCCTTCTATAGTTCTATTCTTCAATCCCCTTTTTGTACATAAATTTCCTTTCTCGATTTCAAGATTTAGCCGTCCACTTTATTTTACGACCAAAATATGTCTAAACACGCCAAACAAAATTAGAAACCTTTCTTTTCGAACCAATGACAAAGCATTTCTTCACGATCCGTTTGCAGTTCACCATAAACAGCTCGCGACTCTATGATCATAAAGAAAATGTGACGGGAGAGAAGTCGGAAACTTCTAATGTCTTAATGTATTTGCCTTCTGCATTGAGCTGAATTAAAAGCAGTATATTCCTTTCTCTTTGCTTAATTTGAAATTTAATAAAGGCTGTTGTGTTTGGTGAAGTAGTTGGTCGAATATATTAACCGCTTTAGTGTGCTTTTTTGACATGTCAGAGCTTTCACCTAGTGCCTCAAGACTTTATGAATTTCTGGAAGTTAATGAATTAAGGATTATAATTACCGGCTTAATATCCTTTTATTCTTTCCGAAGAACGAAAACGTTTGTTATAAAGACCGGGATTTTTGGCAAAATTATTTTATCCTCCTTTTTTTCTACGTTGACCAGCAAAATAGGCGAAGAGCTAATTGTTTGTGCATCATTCTAAAAAGCAAAGTAGTATTTCTGAGAACATGCATGGCGGCGGTGTACGCGTACAGTAAAACAAAAACTTCTTCACTCAAGGAATCAAATCTGAGTAGCGAAAAATGATGTACTCAAAAGGATCTAATGTGTTCGATGTTTTGTTGACAACAAAGTTTGGCATTTCACCTGTACGCTCTATGCTAATAACGCTTTTATTCCATTCATAATCAGGCTCATCATGGGTATATGGGATACTTTTAATTTGTTTCAACGCGCCGCCTGGGGTCTTCCGCGCTGCAGAGAAACAAAGCATCTCATTAGCCGGGCTTCAGGATATGACTATAGCTGCGTTACAACAAGTATTGAAAACAACTTAATCTGCCCCCGCTTGATAATCGGAGGAAATAATCATTTTCTTCTGAACAAAACCTTTTTCAGTGTTTCTTAATGCGGTAGGTTTTGATTATCAGGTTAGGAAATTATTCGACTTGACTAGTCGAAACGCAGAGCTTTTTGTGTCGTAGTTATGTACCCATTTGTTTCTAGTTCTTTTGAAAATACACGAAAAATTTAATTTTAATTCCTGCCGGAAAATGAAAAATGCAAAATTCGCCTCTTTAATTCATTTTAGTCAATTTCCTGCTTCGATATCGCAAGATATATCTTTTTTTTAGTCAGTTAACATTTCCCTAAACTAGAACACACTTAACTAATTAAAATCCCTCTGTTTTCCTTGGTGGGGACAATGAAAAAACTCCGCAGGACACGACGCGCGTTTTAAGAGTCACCTGGCTTGTACAATATGGCCGTCGCAAATTAAAGATCACTGAAGAATGAAGTAAAAAGAACAGCACCGACCGGTGCCACAAACTTACAGACGCTTTTTCTCCGTTCAGGACACACGCGAGAGGAAACTAATGAACCATTTATACTAGGAATTTAGAGCAATTCAGACTAGTAAATGCGAGTCAAGTCCTATCGATCGATCAAAGTGATTTTTTGACAGTGTGGGCCGCGCGCTGAAACTGACCTCGGTTTTGATCTCGAGTCGATCTAGAGTCGATTTCATTTCAGCGATGCAAGACAGTGTTACCGTTCGCCTTAGAACCCTAATTTTTCTTTTTGTCTCAGTCTGTTTTTCTCATTCGTTGAATTATTGCTTCTCTACGATTCTATAGTCGGCAAGTTCTATCGCTTAGGCCCTATACCCGGTATTTATTGCTTTTCGGTGCTTTTAGTGCAGTTAAGACAGCTACATATTTAGATGTTTTAAAATACTTATGCTATCTTTGTTTAAATTAAAACAACCTCTCTACCAGTCGCACCTAAAACGGCAGCGTTTAGCAAGCTTCCCGCAATATTGTGTATCAAATCTTATGAACATAATCTTAGGGCAATCCCGCAGTTTCCAAGTAGTAAACGTCAGGCCAATAGCTGTTAGCTACCTATAAAACAAATTGTAGTGGATTATAAATTGTAGCAGGAAACTTTTCTGATGGTTTTGGTCAGTCGAAATTGCTCTGAAACGATTTTTTTTTTTTTTTTTTTTTTTTGTCTAAATTTTGTATCGTGCGGGTTCTATACTAGAATACGAAGAAATATTTTCGGTTGATGCGTTCAGTAAGTTGCAAATAATTTCACTCGAGTCGTGTTGTTTTATTTCAGTGCCGGTATTATACATTAAGATTCAAGCAATATAAAGGTATTGGCGACAAAAGATACAGTTTATGTTGGACACTCGACGATAAGCCGGACACTTGAAAATACTGTTTATACTGGAACTTAAACCGAAACGCTGCACGCAGTGTTAGCGAAGACTCAAAAGTCACAGAGTAAAGGTTAGAATATCTGTGTTTCAGTAATACCAGGCTTGTGTAAGATTGGTTTTTGCGATGATAGGTTAATAAAATTCACCTGCGATCGCGTTCATCACGCAATTTGCGTGCTGATAACGCAAGCCAAAAAACAATTGTTAGACTCAAGTGTCATAATTCGCTTTTTATTCTCAATTATGCCCGTGGGCGTTTTGTAAGAGATGGAAAGGAACTGCAGCTGCTTTTAAACTAGCCAAGGTTGGATTACATTAGGGCTGCTTTGTCGAACGCGAGCTAAAATGTCGGTAGTCTCGATTGTTTTCTTTTTTCGCTGCACTCCGGCATTCCTCGCTTCAGTTTTTTTTTAAATTCGATTTGATGAAGGTTGATTTTATTAGAGGACTTTCTTTCTTTAGTGATATCGATTATGTTTCTGCTATCCGCTTAAAACGATGAATATAACATACTCAACAGCCGTCGCTCAAGCAACACAATATTTTATAGGGACGACACTACGACACTAAGTATTATGCTTGGCCCGTGGGTAGATTTTTGCTCCGTTTTCTTTTGATTTGTTTATAATCGTTGTTTGTTAATATGTTTGATTCTCGTCTTTCAGGTTGATTTGTTGTTTGTTATCTGAGAATAAAAAGTGGTAGGAAAATGTGTTGCCTACAGCAAACGAACTTAATTCAGGATACTGTTTTGTATAAATGATCGGGCAAACGAACGCAACATGTTGGCCCGACACTGCTATTTAAAAACTCTTTGCGAAACCGTACAGTGTTGCTGGAGTTCGCAGTTATGAGCCCGATGAAATTATACGATGGAAAACGCGAAAATGCATCGCATATGCTGCTGTTACTGTTGCATGAAGCATTCAGTGCACGATGTTGTGCTAACTTGCGTTCGTTTGCTCGGGCCTTGAGATAGTCTGTGCAGGAAGGGGTACATTAAGGCAAATGAAGGAACCTAAATGGAAACGATTCACTTTTAAACAAAGATCACTACCTTCCTCACGTTTCTTTGCATCTCACAACCGATGTCACCGCATCGCAAACTAGGCAACAAGCGCATGAGTACTAACTAAAACTACTAGTTGCTCTTCAGATGTTTAATTGTATACATTTATCAGTTAAGATATAAATATCGTAAGTTGACTAGTTTGTGACGATCAAATTTGTCGTCACATTTTGATTATAAAGAGGTACATGTCTTGATTGGCGATCACAGGGCTTTTCACAAGCTTTGTCACAAACGTATTCTGTACTCACTGTACGTAGCTTTTTGTCGAGTGAAATACCAGAAAAGACTTTCTAAATTTTGATTTATTTTTGTGTGTATGTGTTTAGTTGGACTGCGAGCTTCTTGCATGCCCTGTCACAAACTTTACTTCACGTATACGTAACTCTTGGACATTTTGAACCAGCCGTGAAAAATTTTCTAACTTTTATATTTTGTGATTAGTTTAACTAAAAACAATGTTCCAAGTTATATGGCTTCCACTCTTATCAGAAATCGCAGGTGGTATATTTAAACGAAAGTCTGTGCGTAAACTCCCAAAGATTTTAAAGCATAGTTCGTTAACACCAAGGAAGAAGTTGACAAGTAAAGCTAAGAGTATGTATGCGAGGATTTGGACGGTTTTGCGATAAAATACAAGCAAGGAAAGAAAGACTAAGGCGGTGGCGTATAGCGACTGCATTGCACTGACATGTGGAAAGAACTGAATCATTCCTTATGCGAAGTTAATATGACATGGAAAGCTTGCAATATATCACTGAGGACTGTCATTTGCAATATTCCTTGAAACAAGTTTTCTTCGACTGTATCTAATATGTACTATGTACTTTGTTTCGAATTTCTTTGCGTTTTAACCTAAAAAGTTATTTATTTCCTCGTGTACAATATAAGCAGAATGATATAATCCTGATTCAATATTGCATTATCTGTTAGAACACGGTGTCTCTGTGGTTGTTACACATTCCAGAACTATACATGGTACGAACCGCTCTTCATTAGTGCTCGGTTTCCTTGTTCGGTCCAAGTGTAATAGTTCTATTAGTTGAACACCTGGATACACATTAGACTACTGATTTAGAATCTATAGACTGAAAAACTCAGCGAGACCTCAGGCTTTTAATCTTATAAATTTGTCAATTTGAGGTTATCAACCAACAAATTTGAGTTCATCATAGAAGTATCACGTATCACAAATAACAAACTTTCTGACGTGTCCTAAAACAGTCCTTTCTTCGTTACTTAGTTTTATTGTCACATATTCTATAGTTGTAATTAATAAATTAGGCGAGTGATAGGATACACTAGTAGCCCAAGTTACACTAAAAAATAATTAAATAGAAAGCTTTTTAATCAGAAACACTCAAAACAAGTAAAGGCATACATGTTCTATTATGTATATTACGATGATTGTAAAAGGGTCTACTAAATTCTCCTAACCTGCTCTCAGCAAAACGCAGTGAATAGTGTTGGGAGAATTAAGTGATAATCTAATACACAAGAGATCGCCTGCTAGTTTCAAAAGCTGATTATGTATTGAAAGGTTTTTTTTTTTGTTCTGTCACAAGCTAAAATTAAAAGACCAAAGTGCTTTACTGAGACTGAGTCATATGTTGGGAAAGCTGCAATTTTTGTTTTCCATACATAAAAGGTTAAGATTCTCCACAGGAATTCTCTTGATTTCATAATTACAGACTTTCAATTTCATGACAACTTCCCACGCTTACATCAAACTTATATCAACTTCCCACGCCTGTATCAAACTTAAGGAATTTTAAACATTTACTTTAGGCACGCCATATGACTCTGATGGCGTCCAGCTGTAAATTATTGATATGTGCATATGGTGCCAGGGTTCAAAACACTTCCCTATTTGTTAATAGTCTGTTTATTGTCGTCTCGATTATTAAGAGACTTAGCGACTAAGCTGATTGTTTAGACTTCGTCAAATTAGCTTTAGATTTAAGCTTAATTGTTCTTGGAAAGTAGCCCGCCTTTCCTCACGACATCCTTTCTGGTACATTTAAGGTCAGTGATGGCCATTAATTTTGAGTTGCTGTTAAAAATCGTCCGTTCAATTGCTGTTCCATCAAGACGGGGAAGTTTTATTTGGTTCTTGGTTGATTTCTTGTATGTTCATTATCGAAGAGAACTGAAAATTATTTGTGTTAATTTGCTAACAAGAGCATATGAAAAGCGCCGCTTCTAGTCTTCTAATAACTCTACTAAGCTTTTAGGTCTCTATTGTGGACATATGGATCGTTTAAAAGAGGTAATGGATAAATTACAGTAAACAAGTCGAGCGTGAACCAACATTTAATTGTACTTAAGCGTTAATTCTTTCAATACGTACGGCCAGTTTTCGTATGCTAAACATTTATTTCGTTCTATGGTTTTCCCCGAGAGAAGAAGCAGTCCTTTTTCGGAGAAGATTATTTAAATTAAAACTCGCATTTTGACATAAGTATGTATAATGATGTTCGCATTGAAAGTCGTAAGCAGATTGTTACATGATTACAAATTCATTGTATGTCTCGACACGAGTCGCATGCATGGTTAATGTTTTAGCAACAGATGAAAATTTATTGATAAATCTAAAGAATGATCATGACAATAGAAGGATTTAGTTGCTTCCCTAATCAAATCTTATAATCCTTTCATTTCATCACCAGAATCACATAGTCAAGCATTTGAGTAGGTTAGAGCCCTCTTTGCTTGTCTTCGCCATGTTTTATTAAATTCTCATTGACTGAAAAAAAAAAAAAGTTTTAGGGGTGCACGAACATACTGCTCTATGATGAAGAATCACTTTTATGAACGCCTTTTTGTTCTGAAAAGCTCGTTTCTAATGGTTTGACCACATAAATAGAGGATTTAGGCGAGCACATTTTACTGAATGGACTTCGTAATAATAACTATTCTTCGTTATGTTTCGAGTTCACTGACTGATCTATGTTCCTTGTGTGCTGTCGTGCCTTCGATGCATCTCAAAGTCAGAATTTGTCCGACCCCCCCCCCCCCCCCTTTTTGTGTTATCGTCTTGCTCAAAATCCAGCGGGTAACTTAATTAATTCCAACTTTTAGTATATTACGTACCCTTGCTCGTGTTTTTACGGTTCATGTATTACTGAAACGAGAAATAAATTAAAGTCTGCACACTGAAGATGAGCCGTACGTGCCTGCCTCAAAATAGAATAATTTCCAATTATACCATGGAGACCTCACTTCTACACACCTTCGTTTTGTCCCACATCTTTTTTATACAACTGAATTGATGTTCGTACCAAATTTTCACCGCTTTAACTACTGTTTCACTGCCATTTGTTTCTATCCAAATGCCAAACTCGACTCAACAATAACACTGATATTACAATTTAGTAATGAGAGCTGACATTTGAGTAGTCACACCTTTAGGTTTCATTTGACAGTTCAGGAGCTGGAGGCTTTCTAGCTGGGTTGAGTCAAACTCACCTTTGCAAATAATGGCCTGGCAATACGAGGACACATTGTGTCCTTCGATGTTTCCAGGGTGGCAAAACGTGCGGCAACATTGTTGCGTTTCGCGTGGACACACCAAACGTTTCTGAAGTTTTTCAGAAACATTTTTTGTGTCCAGGACACAAATTTGTGTCCGCAACAAATGTTTCACGCGAGGCAAAACGGGGCAACATTTGGGAAACATGCGCGCGCTAGCAATGTTGCCGCCACAATGTGTCCTCGCTTTGCCAGGCCTTTAAAAGAGTTCATGTAAATGAAAGCTGTATTTTGGACACAGGTGCGCACGACGGGTTTCGAAGAGAGAGGTTGCTAGAGAGCATGTAGCCAGCTAAATATGGAGTCATGTATTTAAACGGCCGAACGATCTTGTATTAAAGCTAGGATATTTCAACGTAGTCATGCAATTCAGAACGAGTAGACAATAAACCCCTCGATACTATATTGTTGAGTGAGACCCGGATGATCACAACCAACGTATTGTAAATAAATGTTATATTATTATTTTTTATTAAGATTATATTTAGTCATATTTCACATTTCCGGAGTTTATTCTTTGTCAGATGCTTCGTGTTGTCACGAGCTGCTTTATTTGTAGAGGTACTTACTGCTATCTTTTGTAATATTGTCTACATGTTGACCTCAAAAGCACTTTAATTTACGGCACCGTTGAACCAGTTATTTTAATTCAAGCAATATTTGGCATTTACGGCATTTACTTCAAAGCATAAAACTGCGGGGACCTTGTGAAATTGAACTATTAGAAGGTACTTTATTCATGGATAAGTATAGAACACACACACACACACACACTCAGTAAACGAGACTGTGAAATGCACGACAAATATAGTAAAAATAATGAAGTAGATGAATAAATAGAACGCACAGAAAAAGAAAATTAAAGTAAAACGATTGGTTTTAAGTACTGATGAATGACTAAACAAAGCCAAACAATGAAGCATTTACTTGAAAAGATGAGTAGTTGGTACTGTATAACCTTTTAAAATCCACTTCAAGCGGCTAGCTGAATCAGATGCTATCGGCTATTTTAAACCAAGTAAGTGAACCAGTTGGCTGCACAGTCTCTCGAAATATTGGTCGATCAATTTTGTGTAAAACCGAATCGGCAGAGACAACCATCTGCCGAGTTCCCACATTCACAGCTTCGGCCAATTTTAATCTCGTTCGGATAGCGCATATGTGGCGCGATGCGTTTCAATTTTGATGAAACTATAGATAATGTTTTCTATTTACAGACTTTAGGTCGTCATTACCTGATCTCAAAACAGAAATCATGTACATGAAACAAATTACAGTATTCGTTCCACTGATACGCACTGTACTCGCTTGTAGCATAAATATCCTTTTCTATTTCAAATTAAGGAGAAGCTAATGGCGTACTGTTCGTAAACTACTCGCTATTAGTAAAGTGTGACTTAAATTTCATAATGACATAGGTTATACTGAGTTTTCTTTTAACGGTTTGTCGTGTGTTGATGTTATGACAATTTTTAAGGGAGTATTGTTGGGTGTGGCGTGAAACGTTATTTGACTATCGGCTGATTTCCCTGCTCTTCACGAGGAATATTTTGTAAGTTGTTTGCATTTACAATAATATGTTTAATTAGTACCACAGACACAAGAATAGAAATCTTTGAAATTCTATTTCATATAACAGGAATCAAGTGTACAAACCGGTGACAGGACATTCTCTGATTGAAGGATATTTAAACTAATTCAAACTCTTTTAAACTAAGCCGACAAGAGAAAATATTTCTTTTGACAGGACCGCTAATTAGCCGAAACAGAAAAACGGTATATATGTATTTTATAGTTTCTGAATGATAAGTTACGATGATATAAAGACGCAGTTATTTACGAGAAACCGAAGCCTTTTTAAACAAAGATGAATATTATAAGTGTCAGATGGCAGACGCCGTAGCTTTCGCATGGGAATCAGTCAAAAGTTCCCGGAACAAAACATTTTAATATCTCTCTAATAACGCATTATTGATATAATTAGCGTGTGAGGGAGTCAAGTGAAGGACACATCTTTCCGTATTACTGTCTGATGTCAGTCGATTTGATGAAAGATATGATCTTTCAAGTACTGTATTAGTACTTGCAGGTTTACATAAAGAAACTAACCCACGGTTCATTGGTGACATAACTGTCATTTTTTTAAATACAAAGTGTACGCACGATAATCTGTTTGCTTGCATCCTAGACTACAATGCTGTTAGTAAACAGATTATACTTAATCTAAATAAGATGTTTAGTTTTTAGTGTTGGGGTTCAATATTTGTGTCGTGAATACAGTGTACTAACTTGATGAGAAAGTGTGGGCATCACTGCCGCAGAGGATGGGAGTCGAGAATAGCTTGTTGTGTACTTCGTTTTATTTAGGTTTAACCTTGGTCCAGTACAGTACATGTTTCAGAGCGTCTTCCTCTGCAGTACATTCGTTTGTTATTTATATTTCAATCAGTCCTATCAAGTAGAAGTAATTATTATCAGTCGCCTCAGCAGAGCGTGATTGATTTTATTCCTCTTCCTCTGTGTCTCTCATTTTTTTTCTCAAACAGTGTGTACTTGTTCCATTCAAAGCCTACAAACCTTTAGGAGCCCTCCATTTCACTCAAATCAGTTATCAACTTTTCCATCCACCTTTCTTCGTGTCTATTTCTCCAAAATTTCTTTCTTTTTTTCTGTTTGCCCCTTCTTTACGTTTCTGCCTATCTCCGATTGAAGTTAGATACTAGTCTTTTTTTGCATGACCTTAGACTTTAGGTTTTCCACGTACAAATCTCTTAAGAAGAAAGTACACTATACGTTTGAACACATACGTCGCTTGGTATTACTACTAATGTACAAGCGAACACGCTTAGAACTGCTGTAGGTTTATATCTGGGTATAGCTGTAAAATCTGAGCGCTGCCAAACCAGGCATTGCATAAGACACCAAAATTCTTCAAGTACAATTCATACAGTTTGTGTCATGGTGCCCACGCTTCTCCCGTAGTTGTTTGAGTTAAATTGAGATTCCAATCTTACTGGTCAGTAATCACAGGTACAGCCAAAACATTGTAAGCATCCGTAGCGTAGATGGGCCATTTCATTCTGTTTTGGGGGAGACCAGAGGAAGTGCTGCGGCTGTCCAAGATATGGCGCTGATAAAGTGCCACCTAACGGGACCCAATTAGGCATGTGCAGCTCCGAAATATCGAACATAGAGCGTGACCTCACAGACCTTAAATAATCTGACGTCTCCATCTGGAGAGGCTCCTGGTGTTCAAGGAAAGACGGACCATGCTGGGGCGGATCGTGCAGTGCGGGAATTGCCTCCCTGGCCTTAAAATCCCTGGAGGAGCGACGTTGTGGCGCGCCATTCTTTCTCTGCGCAAAGGCATTCGAGGTGAGCTTTTCTGCAGGCAATTTTGAACCTTTTTCAGGGGAGTTGAAGCGCTTCTTCCGCCTCATGAAGCTGCCTCCCTCAAACATGTCCATGCTTTGTGGGTGAAGCGTCCAGAAGTGACCCCTGCTCGGTTTGTCCGGGTCTCTATGTGTCTTGATGAAGCAATCGTTAAGCGAGAGGTTGTGCCTGATGGAGTTTTGCCATCCCTTCACGGGACAACCTTGTCTGTAAAACGGGAACTTCGCCTGGATGTACTCTATAATGTCGCCCAATGTCCGCTTCTTCTCCGGTGAATCCAAGATCGCCATTGTAATGAGAGATATGTAAGAATATTGAGGTTTACGCGGGGATATTTTGGGGGGAGCCTTTTGCTTGCCAACTTCGTCCGTTTTTTCGGACATCGTAACTTTTCCGTTGATTTGACTCTTAGAATTTTTCGTAGATGCGAAATCTTGTTGGTTCACTTTTTTTGTATCAGCTAATGCCCAACTTTACAATCAACTAGTTCTCCTATTCTAAAACTCGTTGTTTAATACTTTCGGTAACCTTTAGAAAACAAGGCGTTGTTCTCAGCCATTGAATGAATATGAAGAGTACACAAGGAGTTGTAAAAGCGCCAACAAAAGCCTTTGTCTCGCTAAAGAGACGTTATAGTAATGGTGTGAAACCATGTGAACTCTTCGGCACTCACTTCCACGATAGGTCCTTCTGATTGGCTCATACCACGTGTTTGTGGTAGCGCCTGTATCGAAATAAGTAACGAGAACCACTTACTTAAACACGAGGGTAAACAAATAATTAATGATAATTCTCTCGCTGGTCGTTTGCTCTTAAGTCACAAAGGTGTTTCAGTGCGTTGTTGAATCTTTTTTTTCCTCTCAACGTTAGTTGTTAGTAGTGTCGTCTCTCGGCCTGTCCGCGACCAAACTGTGACTAGGTCGACTTGTCAAAGAACAGACAACTAATAAGCTTGTTTTAGTTCAAGTCATATTAATGAAGCAATTAACGTTTCTGTTTTCATGCTAAACGATCAAGTAATCCAGTATTCAGGTTTGTAGGAGGAACCTGCACTTGCCTTGCGTTTAAGTCCTTGTGAACCGGCAAACACGAGTAACATTGCTTCTAACGGCTGAGGAATCGAGCAGTTTTAATCATTAATGGTTAAATGTCATATAATTTTACTGTGGTACCTTCAGATACTGCACGTATTCTGAGTTTATATGTTGCTCACAGTAAGAAAACAGTATAATATGAAGAGGCTTGCAGCTAGTTAATCTATGTGAAGAGAATTTGGTACGTCTGCTAATTTTCCGCGTGGCGTACGAGGCTAGCCGGATATTTCAGCTCTTGATACGAGTACATTCTAACAGCTGTTTACGGTGTTGTTGTACGGAGTTTCAGTTATTATATTTTTAACCCTGTCACTGTCAAAGGCGAATTTGGCTTCTAGAAAACTTCCAACTCCTGACCTGTCAAATAAATTCTAAAGGTGTGACCACTTAAATGAAAACTCTCTATATGAGGACATTCTGATAGCAGTGTTCACTTTCAAGTCGTGAACTGTTAAGCCTAAACTGATGTGACCACTGAAATGGAAGCTCTTGATGAGTACATTCTAATAGCAGTGTTCACTTCCAACTCGTAGAGTGTCAAATGAAACCTAAAGGTTTGACCACTCAAATGAAAGCTCTCGATGAGTACATTCTAACTACAATGTACATGTTGTTGTTGAACGGATGTTTTTTTTTTTCCGTATTGGCCGTGACAGTCTACGTTATGGGTATTTTGCCTGTCAGCACTGCTGGCCCCTTTGTTTTGTTCTTGATATTTTCTTGGATCCATGGCTTTGAGGTTCCTTTATAACCAATCAGACACCAAGAACCTCTGAACTCCAAGTTTGATGCCTTTTGGGCGCCCAAACTTTTGAGGGCTTCGACATCGTCGTAGGTTGCGGCCGAGTCCTGTGTTGCAATCAGCACGATGCTGTCTTGGTGAATTCCGTCGATGAAAGCTTTCATGCCATCTTTAGATCCGGAGTCGCCGTGAGTGTCAAAGTTTTTTCTTTCCTGTACGGTGCCATTAGAGTTGACCACCACTATGTTATGGCCTCGCCTCTACAAAAGGAAGTACAAGGACAGACCTGATGATTATGACGTATGATCATGTCCATGACGTCATCCAACATGGCGTCCGGAGCAGGGTTTATGGTCTTTATACTGTTTTACAAAGCGTGGAAAAAAAGTTTGCAAAGTGAATTTCAACACAAGGTCGACTCCAGGAGATTGTTAGTGCACTAATATTGTTTTATCGATGTTTTTTGACGAATTAATACGCAAATATTCACAGCTTCTACTCCTTATTGACTCATCGAGATGTTTTTTGAAGATTCGAAGAAAAAATAATGAATTGTTTTGTTAGAACGGAGTGTCCCAATTTCTTATTCTTGTTCTGTGAGGGACACCTGATGTCTTTACTTACCATTGGCGAATATTCTACACTATTTACTTGGATACTGCTGAGAGATCTGGAACAGTTAACTTGGATCCCTGGGTCTTCACATCCAGAAGCTTTTAGATATACAGAGATATACCCTGGATAAAGAAAAGGTGTTAATACATATCCATATCTAATTCTATTACAAGTACTGTTGCTATCACTATATAACTATTACTGCCACTTTTATGACAGCTACTACTGCTATACCACTACAGTGCTCGTATTCAACAACTGTTATATTACACTACTCCTTTTAAACACATATTTCTACTATAAACTAATACTGCTCTGCTGCCGCAGCACCAGTACATCAGTCTACAATCATTACTCTATTACTACACAACAATGATACTAGTACTAGAAGACGTAGTTCTTCTTCTTCTTCTTCTTCTTCTTCTTCTTCTTCTACTACCACTACCACTACCACTACTACTACTACTACTACTACTACTGTGATTACTAGCTATACTTATATAACCATGCACTACTAAAATTACAGCACGTGTCTCTTTAGTTTTCTAATAACACTTGCCCACCTATTCGTTCACACGTTAAGCCATTGAACATCTCGGGACAAATGCATTTGAACTGGTTTGTGTCGTACAGCGCAACACAGCTGCCTCCGTTTTGACATGGTCTCACAGAACAAGGGGACTGAGGAAGCAACATGACACGTGACACGAAACAACATCACCCCGCGGGGGAGAATCACGAGTTCCCAAGTAATAACTGCGGGCGCCAAGATGGATCCATTTTGCTTCCGAGATTGGGTGGACTGTAAAAGTTACACCGCGGGACTGAGAGCTCATCTCTAGTAAGAGACTATTTTTGAGAGCCGCTAATAGATTTTACCTTGAGCAAATATTCATATCTAGCGACACCAAGTTAATTGAAAATTTTAAGCGAAAACAATATATCAATTTCATTAGGTTGACACTTTGTTTTTTGTGTAGTACGGCATAGGTTCAAATCTGAGCCGGGGGCACGATAAGACCGATTGTTGGCATGGCTCCTTGATTAAAGAAACTGTTTACAAAACATAGTGGAAAATTATGCGTTGGCTTGGCTTGTCTGATACTGATTAGAATCGGGTGGTTGTATTATTCAAGTCGTTGCACATTGACATATTTCATAGTGCTGCTAGAAGTGACTACGAATAATTCGGAAAATGCTTTTTGTCGACGCTTTAGTAAAGAAATATTATACATGTAATTTTGTAAATTTGTCAGCGAACGGTTCAGCAATGAAGAGAAGATATCAAATGAACCTTATTTGCTCCGACTATTTCATAATTACAATATTCGTTAAGTTTGGTAAATTTTTATCTGAAACAGTAGGTCGCCCCTCGAGCTCTCGTTCTATACATCACTACTGTCAACCGAAAGTTGCACTAATAAGAAAAAAATAATTACCCGATAAAGGCAGAGACACAAATATATCAAAATAGATAGAAAGCTTTTGGAGCAGAGGAAAATAAGAGATAGAGTGAGAGTGAAATTGACGGAGAAAGAAAGAAGGCAAGCAAGGCAACAATAAAAAATTAGGAAAGAAAGTACTCGAGAAAGAAAATAGTTATATTATAACTTACCAGAATACTGAAGTGATGAAAATCAGCGCTTTGTTGTAAATCCACGGAGTTGTTGTATTTGTCCGTGGCCAGTACTTCGCAGGTAAATTTTCCACCCTTCCATGGAGTTGGGTTGATGCCGCAGTTAAACGACAAGCACCAAAAGATCCGAGTGCAAGTCAATCCACACGAGATGCAAGAGGCTTCCTCGCTTGTTGCACTATGTATTCCTGCTGGAGCAACCAACCTGAGATTGTCATTTCTCACGAACCACGCTGAGGATTTTGATGGATCGCGAGAGAGTGGTACGGCATTTTCTACCATTACGCCAACTGCAAACAGTATGGCTACAACGTTGACGAAGAATAGGGCAATTTCCAACGCCATGTACTCAAACAACACTACCACTCCGACAGCTAGACACAACCACGCTTTGCTTGCAAATTTGGTTTCAATTTGACTTCGTTTTTCTGTTTTCGCCGTCAAGCTAATAATGGGTTGTCGATAAGATCCCCCAGAAACCAATCCGTTTGGAGAGTTTTTTTTAGCAAGGCAGTTCTCTTTAAAAGTAACCGCAAGGTAACGAAATACGCGTTAAAATGACTTAAATGTTGCCCGGCTTAGTTGTATGTGTCGAAAGCTTGAATTAAACGAGCACACTTGTCATATTGATCTCCGTCTGCATAATTTGCACATAACAGCTGCACCAATATTACAACGTCGATTTTCTTTCTTATTTCTTTGAGAAAAATAAACAAAACCCAATTTACTTTTGGCAATTATGTCAAAATTCGAAGTAGCAATTTTCTGTTGGACATGCCAAACTCCGGGCCAAAGTAGGCCGACTGTCGCGGAAAAAGTACAAAATGATAAAAAGTGTACTATAAAATATCGTTGTAAATCGCTAAGGTTGACATTATAAATGATTAGGTGCGTTGAACTGATGTGTCTGTCGTGAGAGTAATTAGAATATTAGACCGAATCCAATTTTAGATATTGCCAAGGCAGTTTGTAACTTTTCTGACAGTAACATCAGCAAAGAATGTGAATAACTGAAGAAGTAAAAAAGTGATTGAGTGGGTTGCTATTTTCATGCCAAAGTTAGACCACACTGCGTCCCCTTAATTTCTTAGCTGACAAACACTAGGACTAAAAATGCAATAAAAAAGAAATTAGCAAATTTAAAAAGTGGCCGTTTCGTAGGGGAAATTTCACTGAAATTGTTTTCTGCTAAAACTCACAGGCAGCTCAATCTCGGTATGAGTCAGTTTGAAGAAATATATTTTTCGAAAAATAATTTTGAAATACTGATGTTATCTTGTTCCTTGTGTTGTTTTATGCCTCGTGTGCTGTTTTGGGGCCGACCAGGGCGCAATTCTGAGTGATACTTCATCTGATGGTGGTCTCAGCATTTTGGATTTTTTTTTTTTTTTTTTTTAGCTGACTTTCAAAGCTGTCTGTGCCAAGGCAAGCAACGAAGTAGAGTGGGGTTGGGAACTTTTTTGTAAAACGGAAGCGCGGTCGCTAAGTCCTTTGCATGTGGACGTGTACAACATGGCCATTACCACAACTGTCCGCCTTATTTTCCTCTGTTGCACATGGTACACGATAAGTTCGGTAAATAATGTTATAGGAAAGAAAATACTCACCGATTTCCCGCATCCAGTGACGATAACGATGATTCAGATGGTATCGACAGCGTTATTTTTGGGGCCGGCGCTTCGTGCTATGAAAGTTCCACGAATGGCGAAGATTCCCCAATCAGCCATGACTTACTTGATAGTCCCGCTTGCCTTCGGAAAAGTATTTGCGGCTTTGTCATCTCATGTGAGCATATGGAAAGTTCCCGTGTCGTACGCTCACACAGGTCAGTTCAGGCGCATTTAAGTCTTGATATTAGTTATAGTACTCGCTTGAGTCTAATATTTATTACTATACTGTACATGTAGTGCGTTTGTTTTTCAAACACAAGCTATACCTATATCGCTGGTTAAAGACCTAAACTTTGGAAACTCAATAATTACAACACTCAAATGATTGTGGTAAAATCTTCGGCGTCGATAGAAAAGTGCTAATTGTCAAATACTTATTCATTTTACTGGTGAATAAATTTGCCTGTGTGTACAATGGGAACCATTTCTCTCTTACTCCAGAGTCAGAGAGCGATGTAGCTCTGGAAACTAGGGTAGTCTGTGTGATGGGACTATTTAAATTTTTTTGGTGCAGTCAAAACAAAACATAGATTTGTGATGGATAACTATATTCTGAAGAATCCTTAGCATGAATTTTAAGCCTCTGAAAATTTATTTGGCATATCACCTTGGCAATCTCCCTTTCTTGTTCTGGGTCTAACAAAAATGTTGTTTTCTTACTTCCATGACTTTTGGCGAAATTGGATGTTGATCCTTCAGTCAAGGTAAGGAATCAGTTACATCTTTATTTATATTAGTCAGGCATTGTCCACTAATACAAGCTTTGCCAAGACAAAATGGAAGTGTTAAGTCAAAGCATTAGAGGTTATATAATTATCCATATTTTTGTGATTCATTAGCTTACCAAATTATAATATTTCATTGTTTATAACACTTTTGCTATTACTGCATAAATAGTTGGATAGTGTCATCATTACTCTTACCATTTATACTAAAATCTTATTGTCCTTGTTCTGTAGGCCATGATGCCTGTGTTTACAGTATCATTATCCAGATTGATTATGGGCAAAAAGCAGACCACCATGGTGAGTGAAAGCCCCATGCTGTTCTCATGTCGTACCATAATAGTAATTATTCTATAAATAACCACCTGGAGTGCATATTTAATTATGGGACCTTGATGGAGGGTGCTTACTGGAGGCAGGGCACTTACACAATTTTCAACATCTTCATAGGAACATATTGTGGTATAAAACTGTAACAAAGATAAAAACTTCAACTTGTAATAAGTTTCAACTTAGCCTACATGTATATCCATGGTGATAAAAGCTCAATGTCAACAAGTTCATTCTAGTACGGCTAGCAATTTGAGATGACAACAGGCATAAAAAACGTTTTGAGGTTGATGGGCTCCTGGTACTACATATGTATGTACGATATGTGAAATATACAGACAAGCTACTCTCCTTTTTCTTCAGGTCTACTGCTCCCTCATACCAATAGTTGGTGGTGTGGCAGTTGCTACGTTAACTGAGTTGTCTTTCAACGCTATTGGACTTATAAGTGCTCTTTCAGCAACTTTTACTTTTGCTCTTCAAACAATTTATACAAAGAAGGTAAGCTGCCTGGACAACAGTTGTGAAACTTAACATCAGCCAGGATTTTGGTAGCCCGATTTTCAGCTTCAACTGTCTGAAGATTAGGATAGGGTTTTAGGAGTAGGATTTGATAGAGAACACAAGAAGAGGTTAAAAATCGCAGCTGTGATTTTTAATTTAAATTTCAAGCACATTCCTAACATCTTGTTCACCAACAACAAGTGTTTAACTAATAGACTGGATTGGTGGGAATGTCTCGTACTGTGCTGCACTTAGAACTGCCAGGCTGGGGGTCTGGGGCCCATTTGGTCAGAGGGTGTGGCCTGGCCTGGGGTGGGGGTAGGGGATGGGGAAGAGGTGGTGATGAATCAAGTCCTCTTTAAAGCCTAAAAACTTTAGCCAACATAGTGAGCCAAAGTTATGCCTTTTAGGGCATGTTTAGTGTACATTTTCTTTGTTGAATAAACTAGATTCACCAATCTATGTTTACGATCATGCAAAGAGGTTTGTGCATTGTCAACCCTGTGGGAGGTGGCATGTTTACTGTTAATGTGTGTCTGCTTTTTCTCCAGGCAATGCATGACCTTCAAATCCATCATTTACGACTTCTGTTGGTACTTGCAAGAATAGCCTGTGTGATGTTCCTTCCGTTCTGGGCACTCTATGACCTCATAGGTGTTACGAAGTATTTTGAATCAGTAAGTTTTAAGTGATGATAATTTTAAATTACTGTAAATCAGCATGATTCAAGTTTTCCAGAAATCTTAAACATAGAAAATGTTTTATGTCCATTTTTGCTCATTTTATTGTTCATAATTTTCCATTCTTGCCCAATTTATTGTCCTTGTTATTTTTTTATTTCCAGGAAAAGGACAGCAATTTTTGGTTTGTTGTTCTTTTAGCAATAAATGGATTTCTAAACTTTGCACAAAATATGGTGGCTTTTGCTGTGCTCTCCATGGTGACACCCTTAAGTTATGCTGTTGCCACAGCAACCAAGAGAATCACGGTGATCACGGTGTCTTTGCTCATGCTAAAGAATCCTGTCACAATGTACAATATACTGGGTATGATGACGGCTATTCTAGGAGTTCTTATGTACAACAAGGTGAGATTAACCAACCCAAGGTTTATGAGTAATGTAAGGTACAGGTAGTGTGAATGAGGGGTGGGTCCAGAAGATAATCTGACCAGTTTCTAAGTGTTCAAGTGCTAAAAGACCGAGCTTCTAGTGGGGAGGGGAGCCAAGGGAAGAATGTTGAGATTTGGCTCTCCAAAATGCCATATTTTCTGGAGGCGTGAAACAGACTGGTAGATTAGTGTAAACTAGTCTGGATCCACCCCTGCGAATTGATAGTCAAACCAGTTTTGGTCTGAGCAAGGTACTGTACAATATATCTTGCTAAGGTCAGATAAATGAAAACAAACCTGGCTTGTAATCCTCAGACAACTTTGCTTGTGGTACAAATTCTCCCAACCATATGAGATGCATGAATGGTGTATTGAGAATTAGATGGTAATTGAATTAGCTTTCACCTTTAAGTAAGCTGTGAAAAATACTGTACTACTAATTATTGTTCTCTCTCTGCATATTCACATATACTATATAATAATGTTGTATCTTATATACTGTAATTGGTAAGGGATTGGAGCTAGATTCTTTTTTTTCCCTTGTAAGTCTTTCTTCTGCTCTTTCTAATCTCTTTTTGCTGTCAAAAGTGAACATTGAGGCAAAATCAAATTGATTTTTGCTGCTCTGTCAATTTCTACAGGCCAAAATTGCAGCCAACAGAGGAAAAGAAGAGTTACCAGCACACACAAAACAACCCAAACCAGCAACAAAAACAGATTTAGTCAATGGCCATATTATGACGCCCAATCACTATTATTCAGTTTGATGCAGGATGACTTTACATATAGGAAGCTTGTACACTGTATGTCAGTTTTGAGTGTTGAGCATTTTAGATAATCCTTCTTCACCTCTCGAATTTTTTGAAAGTCATTCTCAAAGAATTAATATATGAGTGACAAAAAAGGAGAATTCATCTGAGCAAGAACCAATCTCCTTTTTTACCATATGATACACTATTGGAATGAGAATGAAGAGACAGTAATCTGAGTTGAAGGGTTAGGTGGGGAGCTCAAATGATAATAATTTATTATTATAGGTGTATTTAAAAATAGTATTATTATGGCCGGGGGGGAGGGGGGGAGCTCGGGCTGTCTCATGCAGTGTTGTATGACTCCCTGCTTTTTGGCTACTCAAATCATGCAGGGTGTCCCCTGAATTTCGATACAGTTTGGGTTAATCAGACAAGTAAGACTTTGCCCTGAAAATGGCAAATCGAGGAATTTGATACTGTGCGAAGAAAATGTGTTTAAGCATTTCAAGAAGACAAAATATTATGGTGTACTTTTTTCACATTTTGGGAAAATATTTTATTAGGACGGCAATGTGAAGGGGTAAGGTACAGTATTTTGTTATTATCCACAAGGCCTTGCTCCGGGTCACTGAGAACTAAGTTTTCAATAAATTTATGTGGGGTACTAGAGTCCTTGGATCCTGGTGGAACCAATGAAAATAGTTTTTTGAGCCAGACTGCATTTGACTCTGTATGATAAATCTCGTATTGTATATTATTACGAACTCGTGTGGATAGATAAGGTGGCCTTCGCAGTTATGAAGCATCAGTTACAAAATTAAAAGCCTGTACATGTCTTATTTTATGTTGCTTACAAGCTGCTCCACAACTGGAAAGTACACTTTCACAAATTTCTAATTTAGGAATTTGGGAGCTTTAGGAACTCTAGTGGAAAGGTTACACTAATACCCGCACTCATATGAATGTTGATTGTTGATCGTTCAGAGTCTCACATCAGGACGGACATTACTCGTTTGCCTGTTTCGAAGATACATTTCGTCTGAAATGGGGGAGGGGTGGGTGGGTGCGTTAGTGAGGGTTCACGTATTTTATCTCGTCTTTTGCGAGCTCCGGCTCCGTTCACTTTAGAAATCAATTGTCTATTATACGGTAACAGATTGAGAGGGATCGTGTTAGAGTAGAGTTGGGGAATAGGACAATAAATAAGTTGAAATTGACTTACTATTTGTCAAGTGTCTTTTACATGTAGCGACGCAGAATTTTAGTACATTTCAGCGAGTTTCACTGCGACGAGCCTTGAACAGCAGTGGAGAACTGTGGTGGTCTGATTTGTGGAGATCCAGCTAAGTGAAGATAGTTTGGTCATCTTATTTTGGTAAGCCTGGTCTTAAGGCCTTGTGATTCTTTTTCTTTTGTCTCTGTGTTGTTGCTGTGGAAATCTCGATGAAGTGATCATGCTTGAGTCTGTAACAATAAGCTTCCCAAGATTTTAGGGCCTTAAATTATCACGACCTATCCTAAACAAAATGTGTAAATCGTGCAGAGATCGAAAATTAATGATCCTATCATTTTCAACACAAACGAGATTTTTAATACTGAATTTCATACAGCCGAGAATGCATTGAAGGGAGATAGTTGGCGCTTCAGGACATTTAGATAGATACTCTAAATGTTAGAGACTTGTGTACATCTCTTTATACATTTAACAGATCCACATGAGATAAAGATTCTTCTATTAAAAAGTACAGCCAGGATAAAAGACTATTATCAGGTGAGTGAGAGTTATTATACTAAATATATCACACTACATATAACTAATGTAATTATTTTATACTACAAATGTAGTAACGATAACATAAAACGCGGATAGGAAGAACAACCCTGTGCTGCTTGATGGTCTCTAGTTCAGTCTGTACTACTAAAATACAGTGGAGTCCCCCGAGTCCACTGAGCTGTGAGTTAATTGATATCATTAGGTCTGCGTAACAAACAAATAGAAACTAAGAGTGTGTGAGGATTAACCGTGGACTAAATTTATCTACATAAACTTAATTCTTTGTTTGCAAGAATAACAATGGCGGAACGCGGGCGCACATCTTTTTATAGGCGAGTTGTCATTTCCTCTTCACTGACGCTGAAAGCCAGGTTAGTGCACGTTGTCAACTCTGGTGATTGGCGCAAATCCGCGGGAAGATGACGTAAGCGCAACACGAAAGCACTCGCACGTTCGCTCTCGTCGGAACTCGTTGAGGGCTTGGAAACGAAATACTGCAGTTTCTGTCTGAATGGAAGTCTGTCCAGGAACACGGAGCTGAGGCTGTTGGTATTGCTCCCACCACGTCCTGTAGAGCAACAAAGAAGATTCACAAACTGTCTCCTGTACTCTCGGTTACTCAAGCAATATATCCACGGATTCAAGATGGAGTTGGACATCGCTAGGACGTTCGCGACGGGGTAGACTGTGAACGGCAGCTTTAGAATTTCAAATTTGTACAGCACAAACAGCGTTTCCGCCGGAAGCCAGCACATCGTCAAGAACATGGCAGCGAGTGCGCACATGCGCAAAAGCCTTTTGGTTGCCTTGGCGTTGTTGAGATGCTGACTTATGGTTGGCGTACGCATTTTCCACCAAATATGGCCAAACGTCGCCCACGTGACAGTGCTGGGAATGTAAAACGTGAGTATCACGTGCACTAAGACCAGCAGCCTCTCTGCCTTTGGTCCATACGCGGGAGCGATGAAGGTACAAAGTCCATCTTCCATTGCTGCTATGAAAAGTTCGTTGATTTGAGTAAGACAGGCCGAAACCCAGATCAGGGTTATGTAGATGTACAGCCGACGCTTACTGAAGGCGGTTTTGTAGCGGATGGGTTTGACGATGGAATACCAGCGATCAATAGCTAGAAACATGATTGACGAAGTCGACGCTTTGCTGAAGATATACAGGGTGTACGTTGAACCAATCAGGCGGCAGTAGATCTCCCCGGCAACTCCTGAGGGGTAGGGAAAGGACCTTCTGTCTATTACGTAGTCCGGTGTGGCGACAAGAAATATTCCTGTGTGAAGATGTAAGATAGCAGGGTATGTTACATGAAATGCTAGTACTTGTTGAAACTGGTTTTAAACTGTATCGGCGTGGAGATAAAAGTTATGATAAATTAACCAAGTAGAAGTTTGAGTTGACGTTTTGCGCGTTAGCCCTTCGTCAGAACAGGAGGCCGGAAAAGGTAGTTAAGTAAAAATTGGATTTGTAATGAACATGACAACTACTATTGGACACCTTTCATTTTAAAATCTCTGTACGTATCTTAGTGTAATTTCCCTGTTTTTTTTTTTTTTGTTTTTTTTTTTTTTTTTGGCCGACGCCACCCTCGATGTAGGAGAGAGACACAAAGAAAGAATGACGGACATAAGAGTGACAGGAAGAGGAATCGAGACAAAGACGAAAACTGACAGATATAGAGACCAAGAGAAATTGTACAGAGAACATGCAAGCGAGTGTCAGAGAGAAAAGACACAAAACCGAGAATAGAGAGATTCGTAGAGAGAAGGAGTCAGCAGCACATAGAAGTAGCAAAGATGTTGTAAAGTCAACATATCAACAAAAAAAATCACCTAAAAGTTCCATTTTCGATGGCACGATTGAGTATATTAAGTAAATGAGTGATCACTTATGTACAAATCACTCAACATTTAAACGAAGTCGATTTTCCAGTCGAGTGTCCACATTATTTGATCATAAACGCATTTCAAGAGTTTAGAGTGAACAATAAATCGTCATAGGAGAAAATAACGTGGTTCTGAAGTCGCGGTACATAACAGACAAGTTGTGTTTAACCACCTGACCTCATATCGAGCACTCTGAACTAACAAGGACATTTCGCAGAGGAGACATCTGTTTGTTCATATGTTGTGCATCAGTTTGACTTGTCACAAACAGAAAACTAGGAGATACGCTTAACATAGAACTCTTACATATAAATCTCTTGGATAGGAATTTCAAGTTTTTGAAAATGGTCTTGTTATATCTAGTCTAGCATCTAAACGTGGTAAATTAGGAGAAACTAGGAGATACGCTTAACATAGAACTCTTACATATAAATCTCTTGGATAGAAATTTCAAGTTTTTGAAAATGGTCTTGTTATATCTAGTCTAGCATCTAAACGTGGTAAATTAAGGCTAATTTACTCGTTCCCCGATTTACATGGCGGTGCAATATTAGTCGCGTGCAACCTTGCAACACGATTACAGGGCGATTTTCACGATTTAATTTTGTCTCCTGAACCAACTTTAAAACCTCAAAACAGTCACAGTCAAAAACTTATACTATAAGTGCATACAAGTGGGTATACTCTCATTCATCTATTTAGGCACACATTTAGGATCAGTGAAGGAGAAATGCCACTAAAGGTTTCGAACCACGAAGCTATTGAGTTTTATTCTAAGCGTGTGTGATGGACTAATTTGATTAAAGTAACGAAGTGATTTGAGTGCTGCGAAGTTGTTGCACCGAAGGCTGAGAGATGTTCAAACATTAGCTTGAGGCGATATATTACAGCAGTGACGGAATGGAGTGTAAACGGCATTCGCGAAGCGTTTTGATTTAGTCTAGGAAAAGCCGAGCTCCTTAACTATTGTAAAAAAAAAACCCTAAGGGTGAAACAACTCAAATGAAAGTTCTCAATAAATACATTCAAGATTCTGGTTGTCTTTCAGCTCAGTTTATGTTTTCGCATTATAATAAGAATCTGATTTGGACAAAGAAACATGGTGGTGGTGAAAGTGTTCAGGCGACAAGCGATTTCTTTTACACGCGACAATCAAATGAATAAGATCTCAGAAATCAGGCTGAGAGCAAAGTTTGACACAATGGGACGAGCGGCATCTTTTCTTCCATTTCTTGTAAACAAAGTTAGGTTTAAAATCAAGCGCTTTTGCCGCTGGCTTCCGCCGGCACTTACTGCTCATTTAGTGGAACTTTGGAGACCACTGTAAATTGTAATTTAAAACTAACAGCTTGGAATTTTTTGAAAATGTAAAAACATTTGACTGAGCACTTCTTTTTAGGCCGTGTGCCATTGCAAGAGCTCCTGTCAGTGGTCCAGTTGAATTTTGTGAATCTTAAATAGTGTTTAAAAACCAATCAAATATATACACTAACATCAGATTCAGCTTAGAGACGAAGCAATTATCTCTGAATTATCTGACGTGTGAATTGCTAAGGCACGCGAGCGACTGCAAGGCATGTGACTGAAGTTGGGGGAGACAAGGCATATAACGAAATGAGACTTACCGGTGAGCATGTCTGTAACGGCTAAATTGAGTATCAGGACATTGTACGCCTGTTTTAGCATGGAACGTCTTCTAGAAATCACGACGCAAAGCAGCAAATTTCCCGTAAACGAAAGAATGGCAATTGCTGCGAAAACTGACTTCACAATTAAAGCTTGCTCTGTCGATGAAGCCGTAGAGTTTTTCGGCTCTGGACAAGCTGTATCATTCCATAGAGACACAGTAAAATTGTCCGTTTGTGTGGAAATTTGAGGCATAGTTCTTTTTTTGAGAGTGTTTTGTCTTTCAGTGCTTTAAAGTTGTTGCCTCGAGGTCAGCAATAGGTTAATGTGCTGTTTTTCTGCAGCGGGCTCGTAAATCTCCAAGCTGATTGGACGACGATGAACAAATACAAACTTGACTCGGGATGTGATTTCCGGGTTTCTAGTTGGTCAGCGATTCTAATCAGAAAATTCGATACCACTGAAAAAGCCAAGGTTTTACGCGCGACATGAGGTTATTACATTTCACAGGTTTGTTTGAAATCGGTGAACAAAAAAGGTGTCAGGCGACTGAAAAGAATGCTCCGTAAATATATGACAAACCGGAAAACTACGAGCTCAAGTGGGGATTTTGTGGAAAAGGATAGATTAAAAGCTAGCCACCACAAAGCGAATGAATTGAATATGCAAACACGCATCGCCACACTGGATCTGATTGACTTATTACTCGACATTATTGACAACTGGCAAAAATTGGAAATTTGACTCTATAACTGGGCAAATGCAAAACAAAGGTTAACTTCAAAGAAAAGGAATAGTTTCTACTGTATTATCTATGGCTAAATACTAAACAAATCAAGTTTGAGCTCAGGGGGAGTTTTTGATACTGAAATAGATTGTCGAAATATTGGGGATCATAAATTTGTCAGCCTTCGATTTACGTTATTTTAATTCGAAGCATGATCACTTTTGTTTTCTTTTTTGGCTTTCAGGAAAAAATTCATTATCATGTTTTTCTAAACTGATTTTTATTTTATTTCATTTTATTTTTTTTTTTTTGAATAGCTCGTTAAACACTGTATTTCGCAAGCTTGATATAAATGAAGGCGAAAAAAAGTGTCTTTGATTGACTCAGTTCGAGTAGAAGCCTTCTTGGTTTCTGGCTGATTTCTCACGCTTTTTGACTAAATGCAAAAATAAAGTCGTGTTATTTGTTAACAAGAGCTTCGGAGCGATTGAAAATGCCAGCAAATGTCAGGCTCATTTGATCTTCTTGATATGCTGACGGAAACAAGCAGTCAAACGCGCAAGTTGCTTTATTCAGCTGTGTAAAGATGAGATCATGTGTAGAAACCGACATTATATTTTCATTACTGAAAGATATTCAGTGCACTATTACACATATAGCGCAAGTCGGGTTTCCTTTGATGGATTAGATAAAGTGTGTTTAGTGAACCCCTCGCTAACAGAAAGCGGGGAATAGTACCTCTACAGACGATTACCCTGTCACTAAAATAATAATGGTATTTCAACTCAGAAAGGTTTCATGTCACAAAATGTCACAAAGAGGGGATAAGCTTATGTGATACGAGGTATCTTAGCGTTGTACTGAATCTTCGATAATTATATAGAATCACATAAAACAACTTCAGAATTCAGTTGCCGATTTGGTACAAAGCGATTTTAATGGCAGAGAAGATGAGACATGCAGCCAGCAACAGAACCGTACTAGGTAGATTGATTGATGAATCGATAGAGAGACAGATACCTTTTAGCGGGTAAACCTTGAATGGATGCTTTAGAGAGAAACAAGGCGACATTAGATCACTGAAGATATATCTGTATCGTCCATAGTACGGAAAACTGGATTGTTGCAGGGAGATTCTTTGAAACATGTTTTCTATACTGAAACATTTGTCATGACGGTGACTATATTCCAAACAACTTGATATTTACGTTCTTAGCTTTCTAGCCGCGTGCACGCCCTTTGAATGTGCGGCGCCTCGAGACTTGCATTGCGGGTACTAAAGTCCACTGATTCCAATCGTCAGTTATTCTTCGCCTCTGATCTGATAATACAAATTCTCCCAACCATTCAGAAGAAAATGTACGAGTGCTGTTGTGAGAATTGATCAGTACATCGAGCCAGATATCGATTGCTAAGTTGATCGCTTCCACGAGTTACGTGTTAAATACAGGAAAATTTCTATGGTAATTTAATATCTAAATTTGCTGATTTTATACGCTTTTAAGATGTTTACATATAACAGTGTTCAAGTAAATAGAAGCGAGGAAGTTTAATTTTATTTCAATATCTTTATATTTACTACGAGTCTTTACAGTAGTTAGATGCAATATAATTATTTTCTTTTGGATGCTTTTTAGCGTTTCGAAAACTGTATAATTGGTTACGGGAACTGCAACACTGAAAATATAAATAATTGAAAGAGTTTATTACATTTTACTGACTGGTATTATCAGCTTTGAAATGAAATTTGAAATTGTTCTTAATATAGAGACCTAGTTTTTAAAGTGAGATTTTCCTCGTCTTGACTGCAGCAACAATGAAATCGGCGAAAGAAAATTTTATAAACGAGTTCAAACGTCGAAGTGAAATGCGGGGTGTAAGTTGTTTTATATTCAAAAAGCAAGAATAGTTAACACGAAGGAACAAATTATCTCACTTACGCGGACATGAGCACTTCCAGCGCCGCTTGGAGCTAACAGGCGCATTTTCTGAAGGCAAAACTGCATAGTTGCGTCGTCGAGTAAGTTCTAAGCCGGTTGTCAAGTCTTTTAAGACAAGTCTTGACTAAAGAGCTTAAATAAATTACCAGGTGTTATTAAAAACAAAACCTTTCAGGCCTGTTTGGCTCTTTTTTCTTGTGAATGATGTACATTATGTTTACTAACCTGTACACATGTCTGTAACGGCGAGGTTAAGTATCAGGACGTTGTACCTCTTTCGCAGCAAGCTTCGGTTACGGAGCATCACCAAGGACAGAAGGAAATTACCAGAGAAAGCGAGAAACGCAATCGTACCGAAGACAACTTGCACAGGGACATTTGCTTCGTAATCGACCTTGTCATGATATTTTGGCGTTGAAGCTTCTGATGTGAAATTTCCGTTCGTCCAGCTGGTATTACTTGTATTAGATGTGCTGTTGTCTGACCAGATTATTTCCATGCTGCAGTGCTAATCGAAATGAGTAGCCCTCGGGGCACTGCAAATTTAAGCAACAATTTTCAGTTTCTTTTGTAAGATCCGGTACTGAGATAATTTTCGGTCAGGATACGATGGGTGCGAGATCTGCAAAAAAATGATAACGGTTGTGTTAGGTACACAAGCAAATAAAAAGAAAACTGATCAAAGCTTTTCCTTTGATTGGTTGCCTTAATAAAATTGAACTTCCTCAGCTGTCCGCCGAAGATTCTCCAGTTAATTTCTTGTCTATTTTTTGTTATGAATTTTTAAAAATAATCCACTTGAGTTTACATCCAACAGTGTATCTTATAAATTTGGCTTTGTGGTCGAAGATGAAAAGAAATTAATTATAATTCAAAGTGCAAGCCTCAATCAACATTTTAGCTGCCTCTTTTAGCTGATGTATATAAGCAATTGGATGTGAGCACAGATACCGTAAAGTGACTAAACTCAGTTTTTCGTTTCATTCTTTTGTCAGAAATGTACGGTACAGGGAACATTTTGGCAGTTAATGAAAGCTGATGGAGGGATTAATTCTTATTTTGTCACTCATACATTTTCTTTATAAATGGTTTAGGAGAATTTACTATCAAAGGTCTCTTTAACGTCGATATTAGCCCATTTGACTCAAAAAAAATCAGAAAACTTTCAAGAGTCCTGAATTTCCCTTAGCTTACCCTAAAGGTGTAACTACTCACATGATTACATTCTGATGGCAGTGTTCACTTCCAACTCCTGAACTGAAATGAAACCTAAGGGTGTGACCACTCAAATTAAAATTCTCAGTGTACAGTTATGATGGTGTGTCTCGTCCGTTCTGCTTTCTTTTTTTTAAAAAACAGAAGAACACAGCCGGAAAGGTTGAAGTTTTATTATTTTGTTAAACAATGAGATAGTAAGGTATTGCAGAGAAACTCTACAGGACAAACACACCGAGGAAATGAATTTTAGACTATCAAAGGTTCGGGCGAATAAATCACTGTCGGAAAGAAGTTACGAGAAGAATACCCACTGGATACTTAAATTTCACCTGCGGCCGGCACTATGGCACTATGGCTTCCTAGTGACGTACTAAGTAAAGCGAGTAAGATCATAAAAAAACCCGCAAAATCATCGATCTCCTGCGCGTTTCGACTAAATGACGTGCTGCGATGTCGCACAAGCAATCCGCGCGAAGCAGGCGAACCGTGAATTCAATTTTTTATTCGGAATACTCAAATTTACTCCAGCTAAATTAACTCGGAATTTCTGAGAAGGCAAGATTTAGAACCAAAGAAGCAATTACCTGTAAGGTTTACCTGGCCGTGGAAAGTCACTTTCTAAAACACGACTGTTCAATCTCCAGTTTTGTGAATGGATAACTTACGAAGTTGTCGGGCTGTTGTGTTTCCTTAGTGTGTTCTCTTTATACATCACGTTTTGACTTGTATATTACCATACAATATATATCTAAAATTTATTTGACCCCTTTTGAACAGCTGGTTACCTTCTTGTTAACGCCTCGAAAAAACGCCAATTTTCATCCTTTCAATATTCATATAACCATGCAAAGTTAAAATTGACTCAACTTTGAAACTCCAACTCCTGAACTGTCAAATGAAACCTAAAGGTGTGACCGCTCAAATGAAAGCTCTTAATGAGTACATTCTAATAGCAGTGTTCACTTCCAACTCCTGAACTGACAAATTAAGCCTAGAGGTGTGACCACTCAAATGAAAGCTCTTAATGAGTACATTCTAACAGCAGTGTGCACTTCCAACTCCTGAACTGTAAAATAAAACCTAAAGGTGTGACCGCTCAAATGAAAGCTCTTAATGAGTACATTCTAATAGCAGTGTTCACTTCCAACTCCTGAACTGTCAAATGAAACCTAAAGATGTGACCACTCAAATGAAAGCTCTCAATGAGTACATTCTAATAGCAGTGTTCACTTCCAACTCCTGAACTGTCAAATGAAACTCCTAAAGATGTGACCACTCAAATGAAAGCTCTCAATGAGTACATTCTAATAGTAGTGTTCACTTCCAACTCCTGAACTGTCAAATGAAACCTAAAGATGTGACCACTCAAATGAAAGCTCTTAATGAGTACATTCTAATAGCAGTGCTAACTTCCAACTCCTGAACTGTCAAGTAAAACTCAGAAGGGTTACCATTCAAATTAAAGTTCTTAATCAGTACATCTATAATAGCGGTGCTCACTTCCAACTCCTGAATGAACTGTCTACAAAACCTAAAGGTGTGACCACTCAATTGAAAAGCTCTTAATAAGTACGTTGTAATAAGGATGATGTCCGATCCACACTGTGGTTTTTGCATTTTTATTTGCAAAATTGACGTGAAACGGCAAACGAAAGGCTTGAAAGCTTAGCTTTTTATTCGCACGACTGTCCAATTTGAGTTTTGAAAGGAATTATGCAAATCCTAAAATTTTGACAACCATTTACCCATGTGAAATGAAATATTAAAAAGGATTGTTTTTCTTCAAGATACTACGGTGGGTGTAGCAGTAAAGGCCATAATAAATAGCAACATTATTAAATCGTTAAGAGGTAGATGTGACAGGTCGCATCTGTGACCATTTGACCGTTTTGTGACAACTAAGAAAAAAATGATCTAAAGCGCAAGCAGGGACATATACATGCGGCAATAATTAAAATGTATCTGAAATTTCTGCGGGACGAGGGGATATCTGCGAATATCGTATTTCTAGTTATACTGATAGAATTACCTTTTCATTGCTCTGTCAGCCTTTCCAGCTCCAAGCATCAGTAATAAATGGTGCGGAGGAACGATAGATAGCATCTTTATGTAGAATGTAGTGAAAAATGAACCTTACAGTATATTACACGAATTGTTCAGCCTTTTTTTCTTTCTGTCTGCAGTCTTGTTTGTCGACCAAAGGGAGAGACTACAGTCAACTCTCTCTAAGCGGACACTCTTTGGGCGGACACCTCTCTAAGCGGACACTCTTTGGGCGGACACCTCTCTAAGGCGGACAGCAAATTTGATCCTTGGGAAAAGGGGAGGGGTTGTTGTGTAACAATGCGAAAGAGCAGCACGCGATCACGATTGTGGTGGGAACAAATTACTATATAGGATCCATCGTGTAGAACCAATCAAGAAACAACGGTATACGAAGATGGGAGACGAGCGCTCGTAGGGGTGTTGATTGTGTGACCATTAGATGAATCACCCGTAGAGACAACCACGCCATTATCATCAGGGGCATAGTAGCGCGGCTGCCCATGAAGGTAAAAGTTCCTTGCATGGTACTGTTTCAAAAAGGTAGGCGCGCACCCATCCATGCCCTACACGTTCGACGGTTGCGAAGTTTTCACCCAGACCGAATAGTGGGGGAAAAAAGGGAAAGAAAACGAGGGGAGGAAATGGTCACAATATCAGCACAAGAGGTGATGGGGGGAATAATGATAATCTTACCTCGAAAGATCCCGGAAGGTCCAATTTGCCGGACAAGGCCCATGCTTTGGGCGAGATCTTTGGTGGAGAGCTTTTTGGATGACTCCATGCTGAATAGTAGTGGAAAATGAGGCCGAATCAATAGCGACGGAGTTCTGAATGATCGAAGGGGGAAGGACTAACGACTATGTGGCCAATGAGGAGTGCAAGTAAATTGGGCGATGACGAAACCGCAGGGTGTGGGGAGCGGCGGGTACAGATGAGGGAATGAGGAGAGAACTGGGGAAAGGGAGGGGAGGGCTGCGTGGAAGCAGAAACCGCGGGAAAGGAGAAGCTGAAGTAAGCGTGGTGTAATAAAGCTAGTGTAAAGAGTATGTAGCTACCGCAGGAAAGTGAATATGTGTTTATTATAGGATGAAGAAAACTCTATCGGTACCTAGCGTGAACTAAAACATACAATCGTAACAAAGTAATAACTAGGCGAGATATAATATAATCAAAGGATTGAAATGTAGCTGAATCGGAAAATTATTATGGAATATATATACAATCGTGAAAAAGTGATTATTGATCGTAATATGTACCAAAAATCACTCGACAATCGAGTGTTGATCGTGTGAGGCTGCAGTGCTTTGTGAACCAGTCAGCGGTTGTTCCTGTAGAGCAGTCAGGGAGGTCAGCCATCTTACTGTGTAACAGTTCATTTAGTCATTTTCACGGGTTTTGCATAGTTTTTGTAAACTTTTAGCGCGCGCGTCGCGAGAAATTACAGCAAATTAAAGAAAATTATGCATTAATTAATTCATCACACCTTTCGAGCAAAGGAGCCAACTTTAAGCTGCTATATCTCTCGAACGGATGAAGATAGATAAGGCAAATGTATTGCAAAATGTCTTGTTATAGTCCAAGGAAGGTTTCCTGAAAGTCTTAAGAGTTTTCAATTTTTGGCCAAAATCGGCAAAAAACCCTGTGCTATAGCCTTAGTATTTTGTCAAAATTCCAAGATTTTTCGACCATCTCAGAATTGCATGAAACTTTCAGGAAACGTTCCTGGGACTATGCCGACGGGTTTTGCATAGTTTTTGTAAACTTTTAGAGCGCGCGTCGCGAGAAATTACAGCAAATTACAGAAAATTATGCGTTAATTAATTCATCACACCTTTCGAGCAAAGGAGCCAACTTATATCTCTCGAACGGATGAAGATAGATAAAGCAAATGTATTGCAAAATGTCTTGTTATAGTCCAAGGAAGGTTTCCTGAAAGTCTTAAGAGTTTTCAATTTTTGGCCAAAATCGGCAAAAAACCCTGTGCTATAGCCTTAGTATTTTGTCAAAATTCCAAGATTTTTCGACCATCTCAGAATTGCATGAAACTTTCAGGAAACGTTCCTGGGACTATACCGACGGGTTTTGCATAGTTTTTGTAAACTTTCAGCGCGCGCGTCGCGAGAAATTACAGCAAATTACAGAAAATTATGCGTTAATTAATTCATCACACCTTTCGAGCAAAGGAGCCAACTTATATCTCTCGAACGGATGAAGATAGATAAAGCAAATGTATTGCAAAATGTCTTGTTATAGTCCAAGGAAGGTTTCCTGAAAGTCTTAAGAGTTTTCAATTTTTGGCCAAAATCGGCAAAAAACCCTGTGCTATAGCCTTAGTATTTTGTCAAAATTCCAAGATTTTTCGACCATCTCAGAATTGCATGAAACTTTCAGGAAACGTTCCTAGGACTATACCGACGGGTTTTGCATAGTTTTTGTAAACTTTTAGCGCGCGCGTCGCGAGAAATTACAGCAAATTACAGCAAATTATGCGTTAATTAATTCATCACACCTTTCGAGCAAAGGAGCCAACTTTAAGCTGCTATATCTCTCGAACGGATGAAGATAGATAAAGCAAATGTATTGCAAAATGTCTTGTTATAGTCCAAGGAAGGTTTCCTGAAAGTTTTAAGAGTTTTCAATTTTTGGCCAAAATCGGCAAAAAACCCTGTGCTATAGCCTTAGTATTTTGTCAAAATTCCAAGATTTTTCGACCATCTCAGAATTGCATGAAACTTTCAGGAAACGTTCCTGGGACTATGCCGACGGGTTTTGCATAGTTTTTGTAAACTTTTAGAGCGCGCGTCGCGAGAAATTACAGCAAATTACAGAAAATTATGCATTAATTAATTCATCACACCTTTTGAGCAAAGGAGCAAACTTTAAGCTGCTATATCTCTCGAAGGGATGAAGATAGATAAAGCAAATGTATTGCAAAATGTCTTGTTATAGTCCGAGGAAGGTTTCCTGAAAGTTTTAAGAGTTTTCAATTTTTGGCCAAAATCGGCAAAAAACCCTGTGCTATAGCCTTAGTATTTTGTCAAAATTCCAAGATTTTTCGACCATCTCAGAATTGCATGAAACTTTCAGGAAACGTTCCTGGGACAATACCGACGGGTTTTGCATAGTTTATGTAAACTTTTAGAGCGCGCGTCGCGAGAAATTACAACAAATTACAGAAAATTATGCATTAATTAATTCATCACACCTTTTGAGCAAAGGAGCCAACTTTAAGCTGCTATATCTCTCGAAGGGATGAAGATAGATAAGGCAAATGTATTGCAAAATGTCTTGTTATAGTCCAAGGAAAATTTCCTGAAAGTTTTAAGAGTTTTCAATTTTTGGCCAAAATCGGCAAAAAAACCCTGTGCTATAGCCTTAGTATTTTGTCAAAATTCCAAGATTTTTCGACCATCTCAGAATTGCATGAAACTTTCAGGAAACGTTCCTGGGATTATGCCGACGGGTTTTGCATAGTTTTTGTAAACTTTTAGCGTGCGCGTCGCGAGAAATTACAGCAAATTACAGAAAATTATGCATTAATTAATTCATCACACCTTTCGAGCAAAGGAGCCAGCTTTAAGCTGTTATATCTCTCGAACGGATGAAGATAGATAAGGCAAATGTATTGCAAAATGTCTTGTTATAGTCCAAGGAAGGTTTCCTGAAAGTCTTAAGAGTTTTCAATTTTTGGCCAAAATCGGCAAAAAAACCCTGTGATATAGCCTTAGTATTTTGTCAAAATTCCAAGATTTTTCGACCATCTCAGAATTGCATGAAACTTTCAGGAAACGTTCCTGGGACTATGCCGACGGGTTTTGCATAGTTTTTGTAAACTTTTAGCGCGCGCGTCGCGAGAAATTACAGCAAATTACAGAAAATTATGCGTTAATTAATTCATCACACCTTTCGAGCAAAGGAGTCAACTTTAAGCTGCTATATCTCTCGAACGGATGAAGATAGATAAGGCAAATGTATTGCAAAATGTCTTGTTATAGTCCAAGGAAGGTTTCCTGAAAGTTTTAAGAGTTTTCAATTTTTGGCCAAAATCGGCAAAAAACCCTGTGCTATAGCCTTAGTATTTTGTCAAAATTCCAAAATTTTTCGACCATCTCAGAATTGCATGAAACTTTCAGGAAACGTTCCTAGGACTATGCCGACGGGTTTTGCATAGTTTTTGTAAACTTTTAGAGCGCGCGTCGCGAGAAATTACAGCAAGTTACAGAAAATTATGCATTAATTAATTCATCACACCTTTCGAGCAAAGGAGCCAACTTTAAGCTGCTATATCTCTCGAACGGATGAAGATAGATAAGGCAAATGTATTGCAAAATGTCTTGTTATAGTCCAAGGAAGGTTTCCTGAAAGTCTTAAGAGTTTTCAATTTTTGGCCAAAATCGGCAAAAAAACCCTGTGATATAGCCTTAGTATTTTGTCAAAATTCCAAGATTTTTCGACCATCTCAGAATTGCATGAAACTTTCAGGAAACGTTCCTGGGATTATGCCGACGGGTTTTGCATAGTTTTTGTAAACTTTTAGAGCGCGCGTCGCGAGAAATTACAGCAAATTACAGAAAATTATGCATTAATTAATTCATCACACCTTTCGAGCAAAGGAGTCAACTTTAAGCTGCTATATCTCTCGAACGGATGAAGATAGATAAGGCAAATGTATTGCAAAATGTCTTGTTATAGTCCAAGGAAGGTTTCCTGAAAGTTTTAAGAGTTTTCAATTTTTGGCCAAAATCGGCAAAAAACCCTGTGCTATAGCCTTAGTATTTTGTCAAATTTCCAAGATTTTTCGACCATCTCAGAATTGCATGAAACTTTCAGGAAACGTTCCTGGGACTATGCCGACGGGTTTTGCATAGTTTTTGTAAACTTTCAGCGCGCGCGTCGCGAGAAATTACAGCAAATTACAGAAAATTATGCGTTAATTAATTCATCACACCTTTCGAGCAAAGGAGCCAACTTTAAGCTGCTATATCTCTCGAACGGATGAAGATAGATAAGGCAAATGTATTGCAAAATGTCTTGTTATAGTCCAAGGAAGGTTTCCTGAAAGTTTTAAGAGTTTTCAAATTTTGGCCAAAATCGACAAAAAAACCCTGTGCTATAGCCTTAGTATTTTGTCAAAATTCCAAGATTTTTCGACCATCTCAGAATTGCATGAAACTTTCAGGAAACGTTCCTGGGATTATGCCGACGGGTTTTGCATAGTTTTTGTAAACTTTTAGAGCGCGCGTCGCGAGAAATTACAGCAAATTACAGAAAATTATGCGTTAATTAATTCTTCACACCTTTCGAGCAAAGGAGCCAACTTTCAGCTGCTATATCTCTCGAACGGATGAAGATAGATAAGGCAAATGTATTGCAAAATGTCTTGTTATAGTCCAAGGAAGGTTTCCTGAAAGTTTTAAGAGTTTTCAATTTTTGGCCAAAATCGGCAAAAAACCCTGTGCTATAGCCTTAGTATTTTGTCAAAATTCCAAGATTTTTCGACCATCTCAGAACTGCATGAAACTTTCAGGAAACGTTCCTGGGATTATGCCGACGGGTTTTGCATAGTTTTTGTAAACTTTTAGAGCGCGCGTCGCGAGAAATTACAGCAAATTACAGAAAATTATGCGTTAATTAATTCATCACACCTTTCGAGCAAAGGAGCCAACTTTCAGCTGCTATATCTCTCGAACGGATGAAGATAGATAAAGCAAATGTATTGCAAAATGTCTTGTTATAGTCCAAGGAAGGTTTCCTGAAAGTTTTAAGAGTTTTCAATTTTTGGCCAAAATCGGCAAAAAACCCTGTGCTATAGCCTTAGTATTTTGTCAAAATTCCAAGATTTTTCGACCATCTCAGAATTGCATGAAACTTTCAGGAAACGTTTCTGAGACTATGCCGACGGGTTTTGCATAGTTTTTGTAAACTTTTAGAGCGCGCGTCGCGAGAAATTACAGCAAATTACAGAAAATTATGCATTAATTAATTCATCACACCTTTCGAGCAAAGGAGCCAACTTTAAGCTGCTATATCTCTCGAACGGATGAAGATAGATAAGGCAAATGTATTGCAAAATGTCTTGTTATAATCCAAGGAAGGTTTCTTGAAATTTTTAAGAGTTTTCAATTTTTGGCCAAAATCGGCAAAAAACCCTGTGCTATAGCCTTAGTATTTTGTCAAAATTCCAAGATTTTTCGACCATCTCAGAATTGCATGAAACTTTCAGGAAACGTTCCTGGGATTAAGCCGACGGGTTTTGCATAGTTTTTGTAAACTTTTAGAGCGCGCGTCGCGAGAAATTACAGCAAATTACAGAAAATTATGCGTTAATTAATTCATCACACCTTTCGAGCAAAGGAGCCAACTTTAAGCTGCTATATCTCTCGAACGGATGAAGATAGATAAGGCAAATGTATTGCAAAATGTCTTGTTATAGTCCAAGGAAGGTTTCCTGAAATTTTTAAGAGTTTTCAATTTTTGGCCAAAATCGGCAAAAAACCCTGTGCTATAGCCTTAGTATTTTGTCAAAATTCCAAGATTTTTCGACCATCTCAGAATTGCATGAAACTTTCAGGAAACGTTCCTGGGACTATGCCGACGGGTTTTGCATAGTTTTTGTAAACTTTTAGAGCGCGCGTCGCGAGAAATTACAGCAAATTACAGAAAATTATGCGTTAATTAATTCATCACACCTTTCGAGCAAAGGAGCCAACTTTAAGCTGCTATATCTCTCGAACGGATGAAGATAGATAAAGCAAATGTATTGCAAAATGTCTTGTTATAGTCCAAGGAAGGTTTCCTGAAAGTTTTAAGAGTTTTCAATTTTTGGCCAAAATCGGCAAAAAACCCTGTGCTATAGCCTTAGTATTTTGTCAAAATTCCAAGATTTTTCGACCATCTCAGAATTGCATGAAACTTTCAGGAAACGTTCCTGGGACTATGCCGACGGGTTTTGCATAGTTTTTGTAAACTTTTAGCGTGCGCGTCGCGAGAAATTACAGCAAATTACAGAAAATTATGCGTTAATTAATTCATCACACCTTTCGAGCAAAAGAGCCAACTTTAAGCTGCTATATCTCTCAAACGGATGAAGATAGATAAGGCAAATGTATTGCAAAATGTCTTGTTATAGTCCAAGGAAGGTTTCCTGAAAGTTTTAAGAGTTTTCAATTTTTGGCCAAAATCGGCAAAAAACCCTGTGCTATAGCCTTAATATTTTGTCAAAATTCCAAGATTTTTCGACCATCTCAGAATTGCATGAAACTATCAGGAAACGTTTCTAGGACTATGCCGACGGGTTTTGCATAGTTTTTGTAAACTTTTAGCGTGCGCGTCGCGAGAAATTACAGCAAATTACAGAAAATTTTGCGTTAATTAATTCATCACACCTTTCGAGCAAAGGAGCCAACTTTAAGCTGCTATATCTCTCGAACGGATGAAGATAGATAAAGCAAATGTATTGCAAAATGTCTTGTTATAGTCCAAGGAAGGTTTCCTGAAAGTTTTAAGAGTTTTCAATTTTTGGCCAAAATCGGCAAAAAACCCTGTGTTATAGCCTTAGTATTTTGTCAAAATTCCAAAATTTTTCGACCATCTCAGAATTGCATGAAACTTTCAGGAAACGTTCCTAGGACTATGCCGACGGGTTTTGGATAGTTTTTGTAAACTTTTAGAGCGCGCGTCGCAAGAAATTACAGCAAATTACAGAAAATTATGCGTTAATTAATTCATCACATCTTTCGAGCAAAGGAGCCAACTTTCAGCTGCTATATCTCTGGAACGGATGAAGATAGATAAGGCAAATGTATTGCAAAATGTCTTGTTATAGTCCAAGGAAGGTTTCCTGAAAGTTTTAAGAGTTTTCAATTTTTGGCCAAAATCGGCAAAAAACCCTGTGCTATAGCCTTAGTATTTTGTCAAAATACCAAGATTTTTCGACCATCTCAGAATTACATGAATTTTTCAGGAAACGTTCCTCGGACTATGCCGACGGGTTTTGCATAGTTTTTGTAAACTTTTAGCGTGCGCGTCGCGAGAAATTACAGCAAATTACAGCAAATTATGCATTAATTAATTCATCACACCTTTCGAGCAAAGTAGCCAACTTTAAGTTCCTATATCTCTCGAACGGATGAAGATAGATAAAGCAAATGTATTGCAAAATGTCTTGTTATAGTCCAAGGAAGGTTTCCTGAAAGTTTTAAGAGTTTTCAATTTTTGGCCAAAATCGGCAAAAAACCCTGTGCTATAGCCTTATTATTTTGTCAAAATTCCAAGATTTTTCGACCATCTCAGAATTGCATGAAACTTTCAGGAAACGTTCCTGGGACTATGCCGACGGGTTTTGCATAGTTTTTGTAAACTTTTAGAGCGCGCGTCGCGAGAAACTACAGCAAATTACAGAAAATTATGCATTAATTAATTCATCACACCTTTCGAGCAAAGGATCCAAGTTTCAGCTGCTATATCTCTCGAACGGATGAAGATAGATAAAGCAAATGTATTGCAAAATGTCTTGTTATAGTCCAAGGAAGGTTTCCTGAAAGTTTCAAGAGTTTTCAATTTTTGGCCAAAATCGGCAAAAAACCCTGTGCTATAGCCTTAGTATTTTGTCAAAATTCCAAGATTTTTCGACCATCTCAGAATTGCATGAAACGTTCAGGAAACGTTCCTAGGACTATGCCGACGGGTTTTGCATAGTTTTTGTAAACTTTTAGCGCGCGCGTCGCGAGAAATTACAGCAAATTACAGAAAACTATGCGTTAATTAATTCATCACACCTTTCGAGCAAAGGAGCCAACTTTCAGCTGCTATATCTCTCGAACGGATGAAGATAGATAAGGCAAATGTATTGCAAAATGTCTTGTTATAGTCCAAGGAAGGTTTCCTGAAAGTTTCAAGAGTTTTCAATTTTTGGCCAAAATCGGCAAAAAACCCTGTGCTATAGCCTTAGTATTTTGTCAAAATTCCAAGATTTTTCGACCATCTCAGAACTGCATGAAACTTTCAGGAAACGTTCCTAGGACTATGCCGACGGGTTTTGCATAGTTTTTGTAAACTTTTAGCGCGCGCGTCGCGAGAAATTACAGCAAATTACAGAAAACTATGCGTTAATTAATTCATCACACCTTTCGAGCAAAGGAGCCAACTTTCAGCTGCTATATCTCTCGAACGGATGAAGATAGATAAAGCAAATGTTTTGCAAAATGTCTTGTTATAGTCCAAGGAAGGTTTCCTGAAAGTTTTAAGAGTTTTCAATTTTTGGCCAAAATCGGCAAAAAACCCTGTGCTATAGCCTTAGTATTTTGTCAAAATACCAAGATTTTTCGACCATCTCAGAATTGCATGAAACTTTCAGGAAACGTTCCTGGGACTATGCCGACGGGTTTTGCATAGTTTTTGTAAACTTTTAGAACGCGCGTCGCGAGAAATTACAGCAAATTACAGAAAATTATGCACTAATTAATTCATCACACCTTTCGAGCAAAGTAGCCAAGTTTAAGTTCCTATATTTCTCGAACGGATGAAGATAGATAAAGCAAATGTATTGCAAAATGTCTTGTTATAGTCCAAGGAAGGTTTCCTGAAAGTTTTAAGAGTTTTCAATTTTTGGCCAAAATCGGCAAAAAACCCTGTGCTATAGCCTTAGTATTTTGTCAAAATTCCAAGATTTTTCGACCATCTCAGAATTGCATGAAACTTTCAGGAAACGTTCCTGGGACTATGCCGACGGGTTTTGCATAGTTTTTGTAAACTTTTAGAGCGCGCGTCGCGAGAAATTACAACAAATTACAGAAATTTATGCATTAATTAATTCATCACACCTTTCCGAGTAAAGGAACCACCTTTCAGCTGCTATATCTCTCGAACGGATGAAGATAGATAAGGCAAATGTATTGCAAAATGTCTTGTTATAGTCCAAGGAAGGTTTCCTGAAAGTTTCAAGAGTTTTCAATTTTTGGCCAAAATCGGCAAAAAACCCTGTGCTATAGCCTTAGTATTTTGTCAAAATTCCAAGATTTTTCGACCATCTCAGAATTGCATGAAACTTTCAGGAAACGTTCCTGGGACTATGCCGACGGGTTTTGCATAGTTTTTGTAAACTTTTAGCGCTCGCGTCGCGAGAAATTACAGCAAATTACAGAAAATTATGCGTTAATTAATTCATCACACCTTTCGAGCAAAGGAGCCAACTTTCAGCTGCTATATCTCTCGAACGGATGAAGATAGATAAGGCAAATGTATTGCAAAATGTCTTGTTATAGTCCAAGGAAGGTTTCCTGAAAGTTTTAAGAGTTTTCAATTTTTGGCCAAAATCGGCAAAAAACCCTGTGCTATAGCCTTAGTATTTTGTCAAAATTCCAAGATTTTTCGACCATCTCAGAATTGCATGAAACTTTCAGGAAACGTTCCTGGGATTATGCCGACGGGTTTTGCATAGTTTTTGTAAACTTTTAGAGCGCGCGTCGCGAGAAATTACAGCAAATTACAGAAAATTATGCGTTAATTAATTCATCACACCTTTCGAGCAAAGGAGCCAACTTTAAGCTGCTATATCTCTCGAACGGATGAAGATAGATAAGGCAAATGTATTGCAAAATGTCTTGTTATAGTCCAAGGAAGGTTTCCTGAAAGTTTTAAGAGTTTTCAATTTTTGGCCAAAATCGGCAAAAAACCCTGTGCTATAGCCTTAGTATTTTGTCAAAATTCCAAGATTTTTCGACCATCTCAGAATTGCATGAAACTTTCAGGAAACGTTTCTGAGACTATGCCGACGGGTTTTGCATAGTTTTTGTAAACTTTTAGAGCGCGCGTCGCGAGAAATTACAGCAAATTACAGAAAATTATGCATTAATTAATTCATCACACCTTTCGAGCAAAGGAGCCAACTTTAAGCTGCTATATCTCTCGAACGGATGAAGATAGATAAGGCAAATGTATTGCAAAATGTCTTGTTATAATCCAAGGAAGGTTTCTTGAAATTTTTAAGAGTTTTCAATTTTTGGCCAAAATCGGCAAAAAACCCTGTGCTATAGCCTTAGTATTTTGTCAAAATTCCAAGATTTTTCGACCATCTCAGAATTGCATGAAACTTTCAGGAAACGTTCCTGGGATTATGCCGACGGGTTTTGCATAGTTTTTGTAAACTTTTAGAGCGCGCGTCGCGAGAAATTACAGCAAATTACAGAAAATTATGCGTTAATTAATTCATCACACCTTTCGAGCAAAGGAGCCAACTTTAAGCTGCTATATCTCTCGAACGGATGAAGATAGATAAGGCAAATGTATTGCAAAATGTCTTGTTATAGTCCAAGGAAGGTTTCCTGAAATTTTTAAGAGTTTTCAATTTTTGGCCAAAATCGGCAAAAAACCCTGTGCTTTAGCATTAGTATTTTGTCAAAATTCCAAGATTTTTCGACCATCTCAGAATTGCATGAAACTTTCAGGAAACGTTCCTGGGACTATGCCGACGGGTTTTGCAAAATTTTTGTAAACTTTTAGGGCGCGCGTCGCGAGAAATTACAGCAAATTACAGAAAATTATGCATTAATTAATTCATCACACCTTTCGAGTAAAGGAGCCAACTTTCAGCTGCTATATCTCTCGAACGGATGAAGATAGATAAGGCAAAAGTATTGCAAAATGTCTTGTTATAGTCCAAGGAAGGTTTCCTGAAAGTTTTAAGAGTTTTCAATTTTTGGCCAAAATCGGCAAAAAACCCTGTGCTATAGCCTTAGTATTTTGTCAAAATTCCAAGATTTTTCGACCATCTCAGAATTGCATGAAACTTTCAGGAAACGTTCCTGGGACTATGCCGACGGGTTTTGCATAGTTTTTGTAAACTTTTAGAGCGCGCGTCGCGAGAAATTACAGCAAATTACAGAAAATTATGCGTTAATTAATTCATCACACCTTTCGAGCAAAGGAGCCAACTTTAAGCTGCTATATCTCTCGAACGGATGAAGATAGATAAAGCAAATGTATTGCAAAATGTCTTGTTATAGTCCAAGGAAGGTTTCCTGAAAGTTTTAAGAGTTTTCAATTTTTGGCCAAAATCGGCAAAAAACCCTGTGCTATAGCCTTAGTATTTTGTCAAAATTCCAAGATTTTTCGACCATCTCAGAATTGCATGAAACTTTCAGGAAACGTTCCTGGGACTATGCCGACGGGTTTTGCATAGTTTTTGTAAACTTTTAGCGCGCGCGTCGCGAGAAATTACAGCAAATTACAGAAAATTATGCGTTAATTAATTCATCACACCTTTCGAGCAAAAGAGCCAACTTTAAGCTGCTATATCTCTCAAACGGATGAAGATAGATAAAGCAAATGTATTGCAAAATGTCTTGTTATAGTCCAAGGAAGGTTTCCTGAAAGTTTTAAGAGTTTTCAATTTTTGGCCAAAATCGGCAAAAAACCCTGTGCTATAGCCTTAATATTTTGTCAAAATTCCAAGATTTTTCGACCATCTCAGAATTGCATGAAACTATCAGGAAACGTTTCTAGGACTATGCCGACGGGTTTTGCATAGTTTTTGTAAACTTTTAGCGTGCGCGTCGCGAGAAATTACAGCAAATTACAGAAAATTTTGCGTTAATTAATTCATCACACCTTTCGAGCAAAGGAGCCAACTTTAAGCTGCTATATCTCTCGAACGGATGAAGATAGATAAAGCAAATGTATTGCAAAATGTCTTGTTATAGTCCAAGGAAGGTTTCCTGAAAGTTTTAAGAGTTTTCAATTTTTGGCCAAAATCGGCAAAAAACCCTGTGTTATAGCCTTAGTATTTTGTCAAAATTCCAAAATTTTTCGACCATCTCAGAATTGCATGAAACTTTCAGGAAACGTTCCTAGGACTATGCCGACGGGTTTTGGATAGTTTTTGTAAACTTTTAGAGCGCGCGTCGCAAGAAATTACAGCAAATTACAGAAAATTATGCGTTAATTAATTCATCACATCTTTCGAGCAAAGGAGCCAACTTTCAGCTGCTATATCTCTGGAACGGATGAAGATAGATAAGGCAAATGTATTGCAAAATGTCTTGTTATAGTCCAAGGAAGGTTTCCTGAAAGTTTTAAGAGTTTTCAATTTTTGGCCAAAATCGGCAAAAAACCCTGTGCTATAGCCTTAGTATTTTGTCAAAATACCAAGATTTTTCGACCATCTCAGAATTACATGAATTTTTCAGGAAACGTTCCTCGGACTATGCCGACGGGTTTTGCATAGTTTTTGTAAACTTTTAGCGTGCGCGTCGCGAGAAATTACAGCAAATTACAGAAAATTATGCATTAATTAATTCATCACACCTTTCGAGTAAAGGAGCCAACTTTCAGCTGCTATATCTCTCGAACGGATGAAGATAGATAAGGCAAAAGTATTGCAAAATGTCTTGTTATAGTCCAAGGAAGGTTTCCTGAAAGTTTTAAGAGTTTTCAATTTTTGGCCAAAATCGGCAAAAAACCCTGTGCTATAGCCTTAGTATTTTGTCAAAATTCCAAGATTTTTCGACCATCTCAGAATTGCATGAAACTTTCAGGAAACGTTCCTGGGACTATGCCGACGGGTTTTGCATAGTTTTTGTAAACTTTTAGAGCGCGCGTCGCGAGAAATTACAGCAAATTACAGAAAATTATGCGTTAATTAATTCATCACACCTTTCGAGCAAAGGAGCCAACTTTAAGCTGCTATATCTCTCGAACGGATGAAGATAGATAAAGCAAATGTATTGCAAAATGTCTTGTTATAGTCCAAGGAAGGTTTCCTGAAAGTTTTAAGAGTTTTCAATTTTTGGCCAAAATCGGCAAAAAACCCTGTGCTATAGCCTTAGTATTTTGTCAAAATTCCAAGATTTTTCGACCATCTCAGAATTGCATGAAACTTTCAGGAAACGTTCCTGGGACTATGCCGACGGGTTTTGCATAGTTTTTGTAAACTTTTAGCGCGCGCGTCGCGAGAAATTACAGCAAATTACAGAAAATTATGCGTTAATTAATTCATCACACCTTTCGAGCAAAAGAGCCAACTTTAAGCTGCTATATCTCTCAAACGGATGAAGATAGATAAAGCAAATGTATTGCAAAATGTCTTGTTATAGTCCAAGGAAGGTTTCCTGAAAGTTTTAAGAGTTTTCAATTTTTGGCCAAAATCGGCAAAAAACCCTGTGCTATAGCCTTAATATTTTGTCAAAATTCCAAGATTTTTCGACCATCTCAGAATTGCATGAAACTATCAGGAAACGTTTCTAGGACTATGCCGACGGGTTTTGCATAGTTTTTGTAAACTTTTAGCGTGCGCGTCGCGAGAAATTACAGCAAATTACAGAAAATTTTGCGTTAATTAATTCATCACACCTTTCGAGCAAAGGAGCCAACTTTAAGCTGCTATATCTCTCGAACGGATGAAGATAGATAAAGCAAATGTATTGCAAAATGTCTTGTTATAGTCCAAGGAAGGTTTCCTGAAAGTTTTAAGAGTTTTCAATTTTTGGCCAAAATCGGCAAAAAACCCTGTGTTATAGCCTTAGTATTTTGTCAAAATTCCAAAATTTTTCGACCATCTCAGAATTGCATGAAACTTTCAGGAAACGTTCCTAGGACTATGCCGACGGGTTTTGGATAGTTTTTGTAAACTTTTAGAGCGCGCGTCGCAAGAAATTACAGCAAATTACAGAAAATTATGCGTTAATTAATTCATCACATCTTTCGAGCAAAGGAGCCAACTTTCAGCTGCTATATCTCTGGAACGGATGAAGATAGATAAGGCAAATGTATTGCAAAATGTCTTGTTATAGTCCAAGGAAGGTTTCCTGAAAGTTTTAAGAGTTTTCAATTTTTGGCCAAAATCGGCAAAAAACCCTGTGCTATAGCCTTAGTATTTTGTCAAAATTCCAAGATTTTTCGACCATCTCAGAATTACATGAATTTTTCAGGAAACGTTCCTCGGACTATGCCGACGGGTTTTGCATAGTTTTTGTAAACTTTTAGCGTGCGCGTCGCGAGAAATTACAGCAAATTACAGCAAATTATGCATTAATTAATTCATCACACCTTTCGAGCAAAGTAGCCAACTTTAAGTTCCTATATCTCTCGAACGGATGAAGATAGATAAAGCAAATGTATTGCAAAATGTCTTGTTATAGTCCAAGGAAGGTTTCCTGAAAGTTTTAAGAGTTTTCAATTTTTGGCCAAAATCGGCAAAAAACCCTGTGCTATAGCCTTATTATTTTGTCAAAATTCCAAGATTTTTCGACCATCTCAGAATTGCATGAAACTTTCAGGAAACGTTCCTGGGACTATGCCGACGGGTTTTGCATAGTTTTTGTAAACTTTTAGAGCGCGCGTCGCGAGAAACTACAGCAAATTACAGAAAATTATGCATTAATTAATTCATCACACCTTTCGAGCAAAGGATCCAAGTTTCAGCTGCTATATCTCTCGAACGGATGAAGATAGATAAGGCAAATGTATTGCAAAATGTCTTGTTATAGTCCAAGGAAGGTTTCCTGAAAGTTTCAAGAGTTTTCAATTTTTGGCCAAAATCGGCAAAAAACCCTGTGCTATAGCCTTAGTATTTTGTCAAAATTCCAAGATTTTTCGACCATCTCAGAATTGCATGAAACGTTCAGGAAACGTTCCTAGGATTATGCCGACGGGTTTTGCATAGTTTTTGTAAACTTTTAGCGCGCGCGTCGCGAGAAATTACAGCAAATTACAGAAAACTATGCGTTAATTAATTCATCACACCTTTCGAGCAAAGGAGCCAACTTTCAGCTGCTATATCTCTCGAACGGATGAAGATAGATAAGGCAAATGTATTGCAAAATGTCTTGTTATAGTCCAAGGAAGGTTTCCTGAAAGTTTCAAGAGTTTTCAATTTTTGGCCAAAATCGGCAAAAAACCCTGTGCTATAGCCTTAGTATTTTGTCAAAATTCCAAGATTTTTCGACCATCTCAGAACTGCATGAAACTTTCAGGAAACGTTCCTAGGACTATGCCGACGGGTTTTGCATAGTTTTTGTAAACTTTTAGCGCGCGCGTCGCGAGAAATTACAGCAAATTACAGAAAACTATGCGTTAATTAATTCATCACACCTTTCGAGCAAAGGAGCCAACTTTCAGCTGCTATATCTCTCGAACGGATGAAGATAGATAAAGCAAATGTTTTGCAAAATGTCTTGTTATAGTCCAAGGAAGGTTTCCTGAAAGTTTTAAGAGTTTTCAATTTTTGGCCAAAATCGGCAAAAAACCCTGTGCTATAGCCTTAGTATTTTGTCAAAATACCAAGATTTTTCGACCATCTCAGAATTGCATGAAACTTTCAGGAAACGTTCCTGGGACTATGCCGACGGGTTTTGCATAGTTTTTGTAAACTTTTAGAACGCGCGTCGCGAGAAATTACAGCAAATTACAGAAAATTATGCATTAATTAATTCATCACACCTTTCGAGCAAAGTAGCCAAGTTTAAGTTCCTATATTTCTCGAACGGATGAAGATAGATAAAGCAAATGTATTGCAAAATGTCTTGTTATAGTCCAAGGAAGGTTTCCTGAAAGTTTTAAGAGTTTTCAATTTTTGGCCAAAATCGGCAAAAAACCCTGTGCTATAGCCTTAGTATTTTGTCAAAATTCCAAGATTTTTCGACCATCTCAGAATTGCATGAAACTTTCAGGAAACGTTCCTGGGACTATGCCGACGGGTTTTGCATAGTTTTTGTAAACTTTTAGAGCGCGCGTCGCGAGAAATTACAACAAATTACAGAAATTTATGCATTAATTAATTCATCACACCTTTCCGAGTAAAGGAACCACCTTTCAGCTGCTATATCTCTCGAACGGATGAAGATAGATAAGGCAAATGTATTGCAAAATGTCTTGTTATAGTCCAAGGAAGGTTTCCTGAAAGTTTCAAGAGTTTTCAATTTTTGGCCAAAATCGGCAAAAAACCCTGTGCTATAGCCTTAGTATTTTGTCAAAATTCCAAGATTTTTCGACCATCTCAGAATTGCATGAAACTTTCAGGAAACGTTCCTGGGACTATGCCGACGGGTTTTGCATAGTTTTTGTAAACTTTTAGCGCTCGCGTCGCGAGAAATTACAGAAAATTACAGAAAATTATGCGTTAATTAATTCATCACACCTTTCGAGCAAAGGAGCCAACTTTCAGCTGCTATATCTCTCGAACGGATGAAGATAGATAAGGCAAATGTATTGCAAAATGTCTTGTTATAGTCCAAGGAAGGTTTCCTGAAAGTTTTAAGAGTTTTCAATTTTTGGCCAAAATCGGCAAAAAACCCTGTGCTATAGCCTTAGTATTTTGTCAAAATTCCAAGATTTTTCGACCATCTCAGAATTGCATGAAACTTTCAGGAAACGTTCCTGGGATTATGCCGACGGGTTTTGCATAGTTTTTGTAAACTTTTAGAGCGCGCGTCGCGAGAAATTACAGCAAATTACAGAAAATTATGCGTTAATTAATTCATCACACCTTTCGAGCAAAGGAGCCAACTTTCAGCTGCTATATCTCTCGAACGGATGAAGATAGATAAGGCAAATGTATTGCAAAATGTCTTGTTATAGTCCAAGGAAGGTTTCCTGAAAGTTTTAAGAGTTTTCAATTTTTGGCCAAAATCGGCAAAAAACCCTGTGCTATAGCCTTAGTATTTTGTCAAAATTCCAAGATTTTTCGACCATCTCAGAATTGCATGAAACTTTCAGGAAACGTTTCTGAGACTATGCCGACGGGTTTTGCATAGTTTTTGTAAACTTTTAGAGCGCGCGTCGCGAGAAATTACAGCAAATTACAGAAAATTATGCATTAATTAATTCATCACACCTTTCGAGCAAAGGAGCCAACTTTAAGCTGCTATATCTCTCGAACGGATGAAGATAGATAAGGCAAATGTATTGCAAAATGTCTTGTTATAATCCAAGGAAGGTTTCTTGAAATTTTTAAGAGTTTTCAATTTTTGGCCAAAATCGGCAAAAAACCCTGTGCTATAGCCTTAGTATTTTGTCAAAATTCCAAGATTTTTCGACCATCTCAGAATTGCATGAAACTTTCAGGAAACGTTCCTGGGACTATGCCGACGGGTTTTGCATAGTTTTTGTAAACTTTTAGAGCGCGCGTCGCGAGAAATTACAGCAAATTACAGAAAATTATGCGTTAATTAATTCATCACACCTTTCGAGCAAAGGAGCCAACTTTAAGCTGCTATATCTCTCGAACGGATGAAGATAGATAAGGCAAATGTATTGCAAAATGTCTTGTTATAGTCCAAAGAAGGTTTCCTGAAATTTTTAAGAATTTCCACTTTTTGGCCAAAATCGGCAAAAAACCCTGTGCTTTAGCATTAGTATTTTGTCAAAATTCCAAGATTTTTCGACCATCTCAGAATTGCATGAAACTTTCAGGAAACGTTCCTGGGACTATGCCGACGGGTTTTGCAAAATTTTTGTAAACTTTTAGGGCGCGCGTCGCGAGAAATTACAGCAAATTACAGAAAATTATGCATTAATTAATTCATCACACCTTTCGAGTAAAGGAGCCAACTTTCAGCTGCTATATCTCTCGAACGGATGAAGATAGATAAGGCAAAAGTATTGCAAAATGTCTTGTTATAGTCCAAGGAAGGTTTCCTGAAAGTTTTAAGAGTTTTCAATTTTTGGCCAAAATCGGCAAAAAACCCTGTGCTATAGCCTTAGTATTTTGTCAAAATTCCAAGATTTTTCGACCATCTCAGAATTGCATGAAACTTTCAGGAAACGTTCCTGGGACTATGCCGACGGGTTTTGCATAGTTTTTGTAAACTTTTAGCGCGCGCGTCGCGAGAAATTACAGCAAATTACAGAAAATTATGCGTTAATTAATTTATCACACCTTTCGAGCAAAGGAGCCAACTTTAAGCTGCTATATCTCTCGAACGGATGAAGATAGATAAAGCAAATGTATTGCAAAATGTCTTGTTATAGTCCAAGGAAGGTTTCCTGAAAGTTTTAAGAGTTTTCAATTTTTGGCCAAAATCGGCAAAAAACCCTGTGCTATAGCCTTAGTATTTTGTCAAAATTCCAAGATTTTTCGACCATCTCAGAATTGCATGAAACTTTCAGGAAACGTTCCTGGGACTATGCCGACGGGTTTTGCATAGTTTTTGTAAACTTTTAGCGCGCGCGTCGCGAGAAATTACAGCAAATTACAGAAAATTATGCGTTAATTAATTCATCACACCTTTCGAGCAAAAGAGCCAACTTTAAGCTGCTATATCTCTCAAACGGATGAAGATAGATAAGGCAAATGTATTGCAAAATGTCTTGTTATAGTCCAAGGAAGGTTTCCTGAAAGTTTTAAGAGTTTTCAATTTTTGGCCAAAATCGGCAAAAAACCCTGTGCTATAGCCTTAATATTTTGTCAAAATTCCAAGATTTTTCGACCATCTCAGAATTGCATGAAACTATCAGGAAACGTTTCTAGGACTATGCCGACGGGTTTTGCATAGTTTTTGTAAACTTTTAGCGTGCGCGTCGCGAGAAATTACAGCAAATTACAGAAAATTTTGCGTTAATTAATTCATCACACCTTTCGAGCAAAGGAGCCAACTTTAAGCTGCTATATCTCTCGAACGGATGAAGATAGATAAAGCAAATGTATTGCAAAATGTCTTGTTATAGTCCAAGGAAGGTTTCCTGAAAGTTTTAAGAGTTTTCAATTTTTGGCCAAAATCGGCAAAAAACCCTGTGTTATAGCCTTAGTATTTTGTCAAAATTCCAAAATTTTTCGACCATCTCAGAATTGCATGAAACTTTCAGGAAACGTTCCTAGGACTATGCCGACGGGTTTTGGATAGTTTTTGTAAACTTTTAGAGCGCGCGTCGCAAGAAATTACAGCAAATTACAGAAAATTATGCGTTAATTAATTCATCACATCTTTCGAGCAAAGGAGCCAACTTTCAGCTGCTATATCTCTGGAACGGATGAAGATAGATAAGGCAAATGTATTGCAAAATGTCTTGTTATAGTCCAAGGAAGGTTTCCTGAAAGTTTTAAGAGTTTTCAATTTTTGGCCAAAATCGGCAAAAAACCCTGTGCTATAGCCTTAGTATTTTGTCAAAATACCAAGATTTTTCGACCATCTCAGAATTACATGAATTTTTCAGGAAACGTTCCTCGGACTATGCCGACGGGTTTTGCATAGTTTTTGTAAACTTTTAGCGTGCGCGTCGCGAGAAATTACAGCAAATTACAGCAAATTATGCATTAATTAATTCATCACACCTTTCGAGCAAAGTAGCCAACTTTAAGTTCCTATATCTCTCGAACGGATGAAGATAGATAAAGCAAATGTATTGCAAAATGTCTTGTTATAGTCCAAGGAAGGTTTCCTGAAAGTTTTAAGAGTTTTCAATTTTTGGCCAAAATCGGCAAAAAACCCTGTGCTATAGCCTTATTATTTTGTCAAAATTCCAAGATTTTTCGACCATCTCAGAATTGCATGAAACTTTCAGGAAACGTTCCTGGGACTATGCCGACGGGTTTTGCATAGTTTTTGTAAACTTTTAGAGCGCGCGTCGCGAGAAACTACAGCAAATTACAGAAAATTATGCATTAATTAATTCATCACACCTTTCGAGCAAAGGATCCAAGTTTCAGCTGCTATATCTCTCGAACGGATGAAGATAGATAAAGGAAATGTATTGCAAAATGTCTTGTTATAGTCCAAGGAAGGTTTCCTGAAAGTTTCAAGAGTTTTCAATTTTTGGCCAAAATCGGCAAAAAACCCTGTGCTATAGCCTTAGTATTTTGTCAAAATTCCAAGATTTTTCGACCATCTCAGAATTGCATGAAACGTTCAGGAAACGTTCCTAGGACTATGCCGACGGGTTTTGCATAGTTTTTGTAAACTTTTAGCGCGCGCGTCGCGAGAAATTACAGCAAATTACAGAAAACTATGCGTTAATTAATTCATCACACCTTTCGAGCAAAGGAGCCAACTTTCAGCTGCTATATCTCTCGAACGGATGAAGATAGATAAGGCAAATGTATTGCAAAATGTCTTGTTATAGTCCAAGGAAGGTTTCCTGAAAGTTTCAAGAGTTTTCAATTTTTGGCCAAAATCGGCAAAAAACCCTGTGCTATAGCCTTAGTATTTTGTCAAAATTCCAAGATTTTTCGACCATCTCAGAACTGCATGAAACTTTCAGGAAACGTTCCTAGGACTATGCCGACGGGTTTTGCATAGTTTTTGTAAACTTTTAGCGCGCGCGTCGCGAGAAATTACAGCAAATTACAGAAAACTATGCGTTAATTAATTCATCACACCTTTCGAGCAAAGGAGCCAACTTTCAGCTGCTATATCTCTCGAACGGATGAAGATAGATAAAGCAAATGTTTTGCAAAATGTCTTGTTATAGTCCAAGGAAGGTTTCCTGAAAGTTTTAAGAGTTTTCAATTTTTGGCCAAAATCGGCAAAAAACCCTGTGCTATAGCCTTAGTATTTTGTCAAAATACCAAGATTTTTCGACCATCTCAGAATTGCATGAAACTTTCAGGAAACGTTCCTGGGACTATGCCGACGGGTTTTGCATAGTTTTTGTAAACTTTTAGAGCGCGCGTCGCGAGAAATTACAGCAAATTACAGAAAATTATGCATTAATTAATTCATCACACCTTTCGAGCAAAGTAGCCAAGTTTAAGTTCCTATATTTCTCGAACGGATGAAGATAGATAAAGCAAATGTATTGCAAAATGTCTTGTTATAGTCCAAGGAAGGTTTCCTGAAAGTTTTAAGAGTTTTCAATTTTTGGCCAAAATCGGCAAAAAACCCTGTGCTATAGCCTTAGTATTTTGTCAAAATTCCAAGATTTTTCGACCATCTCAGAATTGCATGAAACTTTCAGGAAACGTTCCTGGGACTATGCCGACGGGTTTTGCATAGTTTTTGTAAACTTTTAGAGCGCGCGTCGCGAGAAATTACAACAAATTACAGAAATTTATGCATTAATTAATTCATCACACCTTTCCGAGTAAAGGAACCACCTTTCAGCTGCTATATCTCTCGAACGGATGAAGATAGATAAGGCAAATGTATTGCAAAATGTCTTGTTATAGTCCAAGGAAGGTTTCCTGAAAGTTTCAAGAGTTTTCAATTTTTGGCCAAAATCGGCAAAAAACCCTGTGCTATAGCCTTAGTATTTTGTCAAAATTCCAAGATTTTTCGACCATCTCAGAATTGCATGAAACTTTCAGGAAACGTTCCTGGGACTATGCCGACGGGTTTTGCATAGTTTTTGTAAACTTTTAGCGCTCGCGTCGCGAGAAATTACAGCAAAATACAGAAAATTATGCGTTAATTAATTCATCACACCTTTCGAGCAAAGGAGCCAACTTTCAGCTGCTATATCTCTCGAACGGATGAAGATAAATAAGGCAAATGTATTGCAAAATGTCTTGTTATAGTCCAAGGAAGGTTTCCTGAAAGTTTCAAGAGTTTTCAATTTTTGGCCAAAATCGGCAAAAAACCCTGTGCTATAGCCTTAGTATTTTGTCAAAATTCCAAGATTTTTCGACCATCTCAGAAATGCATGAAACTTTCAGGAAACGTTCCTGGGACTATGCCGACGGGTTTTGGATAGTTTTTGTAAACTTTTAGCGCTCGCGTCGCGAGAAATTACAGCAAATTACAGAAAATTATGCGTTAATTAATTCATCACACCTTTTGAGCAAAGGAGCCAACTTTCAGCTGCTATATCTCTCGAACGGATGAAGATAGATAAAGCAAATGTATTGCAAAATGTCTTGTTATAGTCCAAGGAAGGTTTCCTGAAAGTTTGAAGAGTTTTCAATTTTTGGCCAAAATCGGCAAAAAACCCTGTGCTATAGCCTTAGTATTTTGTCAAAATTCCAAGATTTTTCGACCATCTCAGAATTGCATGAAACTTTCAGGAAACGTTCCTGGGACTATGCCGACGGGTTTTGCATAGTTTTTGTACACTTTTAGCGCGCGCGTCGCGAGAAATTACAGCAAAATACAGAAAATTATGCATTAATTAATTCATCACACCTTTCCGAGCAAAGGAACCAACTTTAAGCTGCTATATCTCTCGAACGGATGAAGATAGATAAAGCAAATGTATTGCAAAATGTCTTGTTATAGTCCAAGGAAGGTTTCCTGAAAGTTTTAAGAGTTTTCAATTTTTGGCCAAAATCGGAAAAAAAAACCCTGTGCTATAGCCTTAGTATTTTGTGAAAAATCCAAGATTTTTCGACCATCTCAGAATTGCATGAAACTATCAGGAAACGTTCCTAGGACTATGCCGGCGGGTTTTGCATAGTTTTTGTAAACTTTTAGAGCGCGCGTCGCGAGAAATTACAGCAAATTACAGAAAATTATGCATTAATTAATTCATCACACCTTTCGAGCAAACGAGCCAACTTTAAGCTGCTATATCTCTTGAACGGATGAAGATAGATAAAGCAAAGATATTGCAAAATGTCTTTTTATAGTCAAAGGAAGGTTTCCTGAAAGTTTTAAGAGTTTTCAATTTTTGGCCAAAATCGGCAAAAAACCCTGTGCTATATCCCTAGTATTTTGTCAAAATTCAAACATTTTTGAACCATCTCAGAATCGCATGAAACTTTCAGGAAACATTCATGGGACTATTCCGACGGAGTTTGCGTAGTTTTTGTAAATATTTAGCGCGTGCGTCGTAAAATTTAAAGTTAATTACAGAAAATCATGCACTAATTAATTAATTACATCTTTCGAGGAGAGGAATCAACTTTAGCTGCTATATCTCGCCAACTGATGAAGATAGATAAAACAAATGTATTGCAAAATGTGTTGTTATAGTCCAAGGAATTCTATCTTTAAGTTTAATAGAATTCTGAAAAGATCGAAAAATCTTGGAATTTTGACAAAATACTAAGGCTATAGCACAGGGTTTTTTGCCGATTTTGGCCAAAAATTGAAAACTCTTGAAACTTTCAGGAGACCTTCCCTGGACTATTAGAAGACTTTTTGCAATACATTTGCCTTATCTATCTTCATCCGTTGCCGAGATATAGGAGCTTAACTCGAAAGGTGTGATGAATTAATTAGTGCATGATTTGCTGTAGTTTGCTGTAATTTCTCACGACACGCGCGCTTAAAGTTTACAAAAACTATTCAAACTTTGTCGGCATAGTCCCAGGAACGTTTCCTGAAAGTTTCATGCAATTCTGAGATGGTCGAAAAATCTTGGAATTTTGACAAAATACTAAGGCTATAGCACAGGGTTTTTTGCCGATTTTGGCCAAAAATTGAAAACTCTTGAAACTTTCAGGAAACCTTCCTTGCACTATTAGAAGACTTTTTGCAATACGTTTGCTTTATCTATCTTCATCCGTTGCCGAGATATAGGAGCTTAACTCGAAAGGTGTGATGAATTAATTAGTGCATGATTTGCTGTAATTTGCTGTAATTTCTCACGACGCGCGCGCTAAAAGTTTACAAAAACTATGCAAACTTTGTCGGCATAGTCCCAGGAAGGTTTTTTGAAAGTTTCATGCAATTCTGAGATGGTCGAAAAATCTTGGAATTTTGACAAAATACTAAGGCTATAGCACAGGGTTTTTTGCCGATTTTGGCCAAAAATTGAAAACTCTTGAAACTTTCAGGAAACCTTCCCTGGACTATTAGAAGACTTTTTGCGATACATTTGCCTCATCTATCTTCATCCGTTGCCGAGATATAAGAGCTTAACTCGAAAGGTGTGATGAATTAATTAGTGCATGATTTGCTGTAAATTGCTGTAATTTCTCACGACGCGCGCGCTAAAAGTTTACAAAAACTATGCAAACTTTGTCGGCATAGTCCCAGGAACGTTTACTGAAAGTTTCATGATATTCTGAGATGGTCGAAAAATCTTGGAAATTTGACAAAATACTAAGGCTATAGCACAAAGTTTTTTGCCGATTTTGGCCAAAAATTGAAAACTCTTGAAACTTTCAGGAGACCTTCCCTGGACTATTAGAAGACTTTTTGCAATACATTTGCTTTATCTATCTTCATCCGTTGCCGAGATATAGGAGCTTAACTCGAAAAGTGTGATAAGTTAATTAGTGCATGAATTGCTGTAATTTGCTGTAATTTCTCACGACGCGCGCGCTAAAAGTTTACAAAAACTATGCAAACTTTGTCGGCATAGTCCCAGGAACGTTTACTGAAAGTTTCATGCAATTCTGAGATGGTCGAAAAATCTTGGAATTTTGACAAAATACTAAGGCTATAGCACAGGGTTTTTTGCCGATTTTGGCCAAAAATTGAAAACTCTTGAAACTTTCAGGAAACCTTCCCTGGACTATTAGAAGACTTTTTGCAATACATTTGCCTTATCTATCTTCATCCGTTGCCGAGATATAGGAGCTTAACTCGAAAGGTGTGATGAATTAATTAGTGCATGATTTGCTGTAATTTGCTGTAATTTCTCACGACGCGCGCGCTAAAAGTTTACAAAAACTATGCAAACTTTGTCGGCATAGTCCCAGGAACGTTTCCTGAAAGTTTCATGGAATTCTGAGATGGTCGAAAAATCTTGGAATTTTGACAAAATACTAAGGCTATAGCACAGGGTTTTTTGCCGATTCTGGCCAAAAATTGAAAACTCTTGAAACTTTCAGGAAACCTTCCCTGGACTATTAGAAGACTTTTTGCAATACATTTGCTTTATCTATCTTCATCCGTTGCTGAGATATAGGAGCTTAACTCGAAAGGTGTGATGAATTAATTAGTGCATGATATGCTGTAATTTGCTGTAATTTCTCACGACGCGCGCGCTAAAAGTTTACAAAAACTATGCAAACTTTGTCGGCATAGTCCCAGGAACGTTTACTGAAAGTTTCATGTAATTCTGAGATGGTCGAAAAATCTTGGAAATTTGACAAAATACTAAGGCTATAGCACAGGGTTTTTTGCCGATTCTGGCCAAAAATTGAAAACTCTTGAAACTTTCAGGAAACCTTCCCTGGACTATTAGAAGACTTTTTGCAATACATTTGCCTTATCTATCTTCATCCGTTGCCGAGATATAGGAGCTTAATTCGAAAGGTGTGATGAATTAATTAGTGCATGATTTGCTGTAATTTGCTGTAATTTCTCACGACGCGAGCGCTAAAAGTTTACAAAAACTATGCAAACTTTGTCGGCATAGTCCCAGGAACGTTTACTGAAAGTTTCATATAATTCTGAGATGGTCGAAAAATTTTGGAATTTTGACAAAATACTAAGGCTATAGCACAGGGTTTTTTGCCGATTTTGGCCAAAAATTGAAAACTCTTGAAACTTTCAGGAAACCTTCCCTGGACTATTAGAAGACTTTTTGCAATACATTTGCCTTATCTATCTTCATCCGTTGCCGAGATATAGGAGCTTAACTCGAAAGGTGTGATGAATTAATTAGTGCATGATTTGCTGTAATTTGCTGTAATTTCTCACGACGCGCGCGCTAAAAGTTTACAAAAACTATGCAAACTTTGTCGGCATAGTCCCAGGAACGTTTCCTGAAAGTTTCATGGAATTCTGAGATGGTCGAAAAATCTTGGAAATTTGACAAAATACTAAGGCTATAGCACAGGGTTTTTTGCCGATTTTGGCCAAAATTTGAAAACTCTTGAAACTTTCAGGAAACCTTCCCTGGACTATTAGAAGACTTTTTGCAATACATTTGCCTTATCTATCTTCATCCGTTGCCGAGATATAGGAGCTTAACTCGAAAGGTGTGATGAATTAATTAGTGCATGATTTGCTGTAATTTGCTGTAATTTCTCACGACGCGCGCGCTAAAAGTTTACAAAAACTATGCAAACTTTGTCGGCATAGTCCCAGGAACGTTTACTGAAAGTTTCATGTAATTCTGAGATGGTCGAAAAATCTTGGAAATTTGACAAAATACTAAGGCTATAGCACAGGGTTTTTTGCCGATTTTGGCCAAAAATTGAAAACTCTTGAAACTTTCAGGAAACCTCCCCTGGACTATTAGAAGACTTTTTGCAATACATTTGCCTTATCTATCTTCATCCGTTGCCGAGATATAGGAGCTTAACTCGAAAGGTGTGATGAATTAATTAGTGCATGATTTGCTGTAATTTGCTGTAATTTCTCACGACGCGCGCGCTAAAAGTTTACAAAAACTATGCAAACTTTGTCGGCATAGTCCCAGGAACGTTTCCTGAAAGTTTCATGCAATTCTGAGATGGTCGAAAAATCTTGGAAATTTGACAAAATACTAAGGCTATAGCACAGGGTTTTTTGCCGATTTTGGCCAAAATTTGAAAACTCTTGAAACTTTCAGGAAACCTTCCCTGGACTATTAGAAGACTTTTTGCAATACATTTGCCTTATCTATCTTCATCCGTTGCCGAGATATAGGAGCTTAACTCGAAAGGTGTGATGAATTAATTAGTGCATGATTTGCTGTAATTTGCTGTAATTTCTCACGACGCGCGCGCTAAAAGTTTACAAAAACTATGCAAACTTTGTCGGCATAGTCCCAGGAACGTTTACTGAAAGTTTCATGTAATTCTGAGATGGTCGAAAAATCTTGGAAATTTGACAAAATACTAAGGCTATAGCACAGGGTTTTTTGCCGATTTTGGCCAAAAATTGAAAACTCTTGAAACTTTCAGGAAACCTCCCCTGGACTATTAGAAGACTTTTTGCAATACATTTGCCTTATCTATCTTCATCCGTTGCCGAGATATAGGAGCTTAACTCGAAAGGTGTGATGAATTAATTAGTGCATGATTTGCTGTAATTTGCTGTAATTTCTCACGACGCGCGCGCTAAAAGTTTACAAAAACTATGCAAACTTTGTCGGCATAGTCCCAGGAACGTTTCCTGAAAGTTTCATGCAATTCTGAGATGGTCGAAAAATCTTGGAATTTTGACAAAATACTAAGGCTATAGCACAGGGTTTTTTGCCGATTCTGGCCAAAAATTTAAAACTGTTGAAACTTTCAGGAAACCTTCCCTGGACTATTAGAAGACTTTTTGCAATACATTTGCCTTATCTTTCTTCATCCGTTGCTGAGATATAGGAGCTTAACTCGAAAGGTGTGATGAATTAATTAGTGCATGATTTGCTGTAATTTGCTGTAATTTCTCACGACGCGCGCGCTAAAAGTTTACAAAAACTATGCAAACTTTGTCGTCATAGTCCCAGGAACGTTTACTGAAAGTTTCATGTAATTCTGAGATGGTCGAAAAATCTTGGAAATTTGACAAAATACTAAGGCTATAGCACAGGGTTTTTTGCCGATTCTGGCCAAAAATTGAAAACTCTTGAAACTTTCAGGAAACCTTCCCTGGACTATTAGAAGACTTTTTGCAATACATTTGCCTTATCTATCTTCATCCGTTGCCGAGATATAGGAGCTTAACTCGAAAGGTGTGATGAATTAATTAGTGCATGATTTGCTGTAATTTGCTGTAATTTCTCACGACGCGCGCGCTAAAAGTTTACAAAAACTATGCAAACTTTGTCGGCATAGTCCCAGGAACGTTTACTGAAAGTTTCATATAATTCTGAGATGGTCGAAAAATCTTGGAATTTTGACAAAATACTAAGGCTATAGCACAGGGTTTTTTGCCGATTTTGGCCAGAAATTGAAAACTCTTGAAACTTTCAGGAAACCTTCCCTGGACTATTAAAAGACTTTTTGAAATACATTTGCCTCATCTATCTTCATCCGTTGCCGAGATATAGGAGCTTAACTCGAAAGGTGTGATGAATTAATTAGTGCATGATTTGCTGTAATTTGCTGTAATTTCTCACGACGCGCGCGCTAAAAGTTTACAAAAACTATGCAAACTTTGTCGGCATAGTCCCAGGAACGTTTACTGAAAGTTTCATATAATTCTGAGATGGTCGAAAAATCTTGGAATTTTGACAAAATACTAAGGCTATAGCACAGGGTTTTTTGCCGATTCTGGCCAAAAATCGAAAACTCTTGAAACTTTCAGGAAACCTTCCCTGGACTATTAGAAGACTTTTTGCAATACATTTGCCTTATCTTTCTTCATCCGTTGCTGAGATATAGGAGCTTAACTCGAAAGGTGTGATGAATTAATTAGTGCATGATTTGCTGTAATTTGCTGTAATTTCTCACGACGCGCGCGCTAAAAGTTTACAAAAACTATGCAAACTTTGTCGGCATAGTCCCAGGAACGTTTACTGAAAGTTTCATGTAATTCTGAGATGGTCGAAAAATCTTGGAAATTGAAAAAATACTAAGGCTATAGCACAGGGTTTTTTGCCGATTTTGGCCAAAAATTGAAAACTCTTGAAACTTTCAGGAAACCTTCCCTGGACTATTAGAAGACTTTTTGCAATACATTTGCCTTATCTTTCTTCATCCGTTGCCGAGATATAGGAGCTTAACTCGAAAGGTGTGATGAATTAATTAGTGCATGATTTGCTGTAATTTGCTGTAATTTCTCACGACGCGAGCGCTAAAAGTTTACAAAAACTATGCAAACTTTGTCGGCATAGTCCCAGGAACGTTTACTGAAAGTTTCATATAATTCTGAGATGGTCGAAAAATTTTGGAATTTTGACAAAATACTAAGGCTATAGCACAGGGTTTTTTGCCGATTTTGGCCAAAAATTGAAAACTCTTGAAACTTTCAGGAAACCTTCCCTGGACTATTAGAAGACTTTTTGCAATACATTTGCCTTATCTATCTTCATCCGTTGCCGAGATATAGGAGCTTAACTCGAAAGGTGTGATGAATTAATTAGTGCATGATTTGCTGTAATTTGCTGTAATTTCTCACGACGCGCGCGCTAAAAGTTTACAAAAACTATGCAAACTTTGTCGGCATAGTCCCAGGAACGTTTACTGAAAGTTTCATGTAATTCTGAGATGGTCGAAAAATCTTGGAAATTTGACAAAATACTAAGGCTATAGCACAGGGTTTTTTGCCGATTTTGGCCAAAAATTGAAAACTCTTGAAACTTTCAGGAAACCTTCCCTGGACTATTAGAAGACTTTTTGCAATACATTTGCCTTATCTTTCTTCATCCGTTGCCGAGATATAGGAGCTTAACTCGAAAGGTGTGATGAATTAATTAGTGCATGATTTGCTGTAATTTGCTGTAATTTCTCACGACGCGAGCGCTAAAAGTTTACAAAAACTATGCAAACTTTGTCGGCATAGTCCCAGGAACGTTTACTGAAAGTTTCATATAATTCTGAGATGGTCGAAAAATTTTGGAATTTTGACAAAATACTAAGGCTATAGCACAGGGTTTTTTGCCGATTTTGGCCAAAAATTGAAAACTCTTGAAACTTTCAGGAAACCTTCCCTGGACTATTAGAAGACTTTTTGCAATACATTTGCCTTATCTATCTTCATCCGTTGCCGAGATATAGGAGCTTAACTCGAAAGGTGTGATGAATTAATTAGTGCATGATTTGCTGTAATTTGCTGTAATTTCTCACGACGCGCGCGCTAAAAGTTTACAAAAACTATGCAAACTTTGTCGGCATAGTCCCAGGAACGTTTTCTGAAAGTTTCATGGAATTCTGAGATGGTCGAAAAATCTTGGAAATTTGACAAAATATTAAGGCTATAGCACAGGGTTTTTTGCCGATTTTGGCCAAAATTTGAAAACTCTTGAAACTTTCAGGAAACCTTCCCTGGACTATTAGAAGACTTTTTGCAATACATTTGCCTTATCTATCTTCATCCGTTGCCGAGATATAGGAGCTTAACTCGAAAGGTGTGATGAATTAATTAGTGCATGATTTGCTGTAATTTGCTGTAATTTCTCACGACGCGCGCGCTAAAAGTTTACAAAAACTATGCAAACTTTGTCGGCATAGTCCCAGGAACGTTTACTGAAAGTTTCATGTAATTCTGAGATGGTCGAAAAATCTTGGAAATTTGACAAAATACTAAGGCTATAGCACAGGGTTTTTTGCCGATTTTGGCCAAAAATTGAAAACTCTTGAAACTTTCAGGAAACCTCCCCTGGACTATTAGAAAACTTTTTGCAATACATTTGCCTTATCTATCTTCATCCGTTGCCGAGATATAGGAGCTTAACTCGAAAGGTGTGATGAATTAATTAGTGCATGATTTGCTGTAATTTGCTGTAATTTCTCACGACGCGCGCGCTAAAAGTTTACAAAAACTATGCAAACTTTGTCGGCATAGTCCCAGGAACGTTTACTGAAAGTTTCATATAATTCTGAGATGGTCGAAAAATCTTGGAATTTTGACAAAATACTAAGGCTATAGCACAGGGTTTTTTGCCGATTTTGGCCAGAAATTGAAAACTCTTGAAACTTTCAGGAAACCTTCCCTGGACTATTAAAAGACTTTTTGAAATACATTTGCCTCATCTATCTTCATCCGTTGCCGAGATATAGGAGCTTAACTCGAAAGGTGTGATGAATTAATTAGTGCATGATTTGCTGTAATTTGCTGTAATTTCTCACGACGCGCGCGCTAAAAGTTTACAAAAACTATGCAAACTTTGTCGGCATAGTCCCAGGAACGTTTCCTGAAAGTTTCATGGAATTCTGAGATGGTCGAAAAATCTTGGAAATTTGACAAAATACTAAGGCTATAGCACAGGGTTTTTTGCCGATTTTGGCCAAAATTTGAAAACTCTTGAAACTTTCAGGAAACCTTCCCTGGACTATTAGAAGACTTTTTGCAATACATTTGCCTTATCTATCTTCAGCCGTTGCTGAGATATAGGAGCTTAACTCGAAAGGTGTGATGAATTAATTAGTGCATGATTTGCTGTAATTTGCTGTAATTTCTCACGACGCGCGCGCTAAAAGTTTACAAAAACTATGCAAACTTTGTCGGCATAGTCCCAGGAACGTTTACTGAAAGTTTCATGTAATTCTGAGATGGTCGAAAAATCTTGGAAATTTGACAAAATACTAAGGCTATAGCACAGGGTTTTTTGCCGATTTTGGCCAAAAATTGAAAACTCTTGAAACTTTCAGGAAACCTCCCCTGGACTATTAGAAGACTTTTTGCAATACATTTGCCTTATCTATCTTCATCCGTTGCCGAGATATAGGAGCTTAACTCGAAAGGTGTGATGAATTAATTAGTGCATGATTTGCTGTAATTTGCTGTAATTTCTCACGACGCGCGCGCTAAAAGTTTACAAAAACTATGCAAACTTTGTCGGCATAGTCCCAGGAACGTTTACTGAAAGTTTCATATAATTCTGAGATGGTCGAAAAATCTTGGAGTTTTGACAAAATACTAAGGCTATAGCACAGGGTTTTTTGCCGATTCTGGCCAAAAATTGAAAACTGTTGAAACTTTCAGGAAACCTTCCCTGGACTATTAGAAGACTTTTTGCAATACATTTGCCTTATCTTTCTTCATCCGTTGCTGAGATATAGGAGCTTAACTCGAAAGGTGTGATGAATTAATTAGTGCATGATTTGCTGTAATTTGCTGTAATTTCTCACGACGCGCGCGCTAAAAGTTTACAAAAATTATGCAAACTTTGTCGGCATAGTCCCAGGAACGTTTACTGAAAGTTTCATGTAATTCTGAGATGGTCGAAAAATCTTGGAAATTTGACAAAATACTAAGGCTATAGCACAGGGTTTTTTGCCGATTCTGGCCAAAATTTGAAAACTCTTGAAACTTTCAGGAAACCTTCCCTGGACTATTAGAAGACTTTTTGCAATACATTTGCCTTATCTATCTTCATCCGTTGCCGAGATATAGGAGCTTAACTCGAAAGGTGTGATGAATTAATTAGTGCATGATTTGCTGTAATTTGCTGTAATTTCTCACGACGCGCGCGCTAAAAGTTTACAAAAACTATGCAAACTTTGTCGGCATAGTCCCAGGAACGTTTACTGAAAGTTTCATATAATTCTGAGATGGTCGAAAAATCTTGGATTTTTGACAAAATACTAAGGCTATAGCACAGGGTTTTTTGCCGATTTTGGCCAGAAATTGAAAACTCTTGAAACTTTCAGGAAACCTTCCCTGGACTATTAAAAGACTTTTTGAAATACATTTGCCTCATCTATCTTCATCCGTTGCCGAGATATAGGAGCTTAACTCGAAAGGTGTGATGAATTAATTAGTGCATGATTTGCTGTAATTTGCTGTAATTTCTCACGACGCGCGCGCTAAAAGTTTACAAAAACTATGCAAACTTTGTCGGCATAGTCCCAGGAACGTTTACTGAAAGTTTCATATAATTCTGAGATGGTCGAAAAATCTTGGAATTTTGACAAAATACTAAGGCTATAGCACAGGGTTTTTTGCCGATTCTGGCCAAAAATTGAAAACTGTTGAAACTTTCAGGAAACCTTCCCTGGACTATTAGAAGACTTTTTGCAATACATTTGCCTTATCTTTCTTCATCCGTTGCTGAGATATAGGAGCTTAACTCGAAAGGTGTGATGAATTAATTAGTGCATGATTTGCTGTAATTTGCTGTAATTTCTCACGACGCGCGCGCTAAAAGTTTACAAAAACTATGCAAACTTTGTCGGCATAGTCCCAGGAACGTTTACTGAAAGTTTCATGTAAATCTGAGATGGTCGAAAAATCTTGGAAATTTGACAAAATACTAAGGCTATAGCACAGGGTTTTTTGCCGATTTTGGCCAAAAATTGAAAACTCTTGAAACTTTCAGGAAACCTTCCCTGGACTATTAGAAGACTTTTTGCAATACATTTGCCTTATCTATCTTCATCCGTTGCCGAGATATAGGAGCTTAACTCGAAAGGTGTGATGAATTAATTAGTGCATGATTTGCTGTAATTTGCTGTAATTTCTCACGACGCGCGCGCTAAAAGTTTACAAAAACTATGCAAACTTTGTCGGCATAGTCCCAGGAACGTTTACTGAAAGTTTCATGTAATTCTGAGATGGTCGAAAAATCTTGGAAATTTGACAAAATACTAAGGCTATAGCACAGGGTTTTTTGCCGATTTTGGCCAAAAATTGAAAACTCTTGAAACTTTCAGGAAACCTCCCCTGGACTATTAGAAGACTTTTTGCAATACATTTGCCTTATCTATCTTCATCCGTTGCCGAGATATAGGAGCTTAACTCGAAAGGTGTGATGAATTAATTAGTGCATGATTTGCTGTAATTTGCTGTAATTTCTCACGACGCGCGCGCTAAAAGTTTACAAAAACTATGCAAACTTTGTCGGCATAGTCCTAGGAACGTTTCCTGAAAGTTTCATGCAATTCTGAGATGGTCGAAAAATCTTGGAAATTTGACAAAATACTGAGGCTATAGCACAGGGTTTTTTGCCGATTTTAACCAGAAAATGAAAACTCTTGAAACTTTCAGGAAACCTTCCCTGGATTATTAGAAGACTTTTTGAAATACATTTGCCTCATCTATCTTCATCCGTTGCCGAGATATAGGAGCTTAACTCGAAAGGTGTGATGAATTAATTAGTGCATGATTTGCTGTAATTTGCTGTAATTTCTCACGACGCGCGCGCTAAAAGTTTACAAAAGCTATGCAAACTTTGTCGGCATAGTCCCAGGAACGTTTACTGAAAATTTCATATAAGTCTGAGATGGTCGAAAAATCTTGGAATTTTGACAAAATACTAAGGCTATAGCACAGGGTTTTTTGCCGATTCTGGCCAAAAATTGAAAACTCTTGAAACTTTCAGGAAACCTTCCCTGGACTATTAGAAGACTTTTTGCAATACATTTGCCTTATCTTTCTTCATCCGTTGCTGAGATATAGGAGCTTAACTCGAAAGGTGTGATGAATTAATTAGTGCATGATTTGCTGTAATTTGCTGTAATTTCTCACGACGCGCGCGCTAAAAGTTTACAAAAACTATGCAAACTTTGTCGGCATAGTCCCAGGAACGTTTCCTGAAAGTTTCATGCAATTCTGAGATGGTCGAAAAATCTTGGAAATTTGACAAAATACTAAGGCTATAGCACAGGGTTTTTTGCCGATTTTGGCCAGAAATTGAAAACTCTTGAAACTTTCAGGAAACCTTCCCTGGACTATTAAAAGACTTTTTGAAATACATTTGCCTCATCTATCTTCATCCGTTGCCGAGATATAGGAGCTTAACTCGAAAGGTGTGATGAATTAATTAGTGCATGATTTGCTGTAATTTGCTGTAATTTCTCACGACGCGCGCGCTAAAAGTTTACAAAAACTATGCAAACTTTGTCGGCATAGTCCCAGGAACGTTTACTGAAAGTTTCATATAATTCTGAGATGGTCGAAAAATCTTGGAATTTTGACAAAATACTAAGGCTATAGCACAGGGTTTTTTGCCGATTCTGGCCAAAAATTGAAAACTCTTGAAACTTTCAGGAAACCTTCCCTGGACTATTAGAAGACTTTTTGCAATACATTTGCCTTATCTATCTTCATCCGTTGCCGAGATATAGGAGCTTAACTCGAAAGGTGTGATGAATTAATTAGTGCATGATTTGCTGTAATTTGCTGTAATTTCTCACGACGCGCGCGCTAAAAGTTTACAAAAACTATGCAAACTTTGTCGGCATAGTCCCAGGAACGTTTACTGAAAGTTTCATATAATTCTGAGATGGTCGAAAAATCTTGGAATTTTGACAAAATACTAAGGCTATAGCACAGGGTTTTTTGCCGATTTTGGCCAGAAATTGAAAACTCTTGAAACTTTCAGGAAACCTTCCCTGGACTATTAAAAGACTTTTTGAAATACATTTGCCTCATCTATCTTCATCCGTTGCCGAGATATAGGAGCTTAACTCGAAAGGTGTGATGAATTAATTAGTGCATGATTTGCTGTAATTTGCTGTAATTTCTCACGACGCGCGCGCTAAAAGTTTACAAAAACTATGCAAACTTTGTCGGCATAGTCCCAGGAACGTTTACTGAAAGTTTCATATAATTCTGAGATGGTCGAAAAATCTTGGAAATTTGACAAAATACTAAGGCTATAGCACAGGGTTTTTTGCCGATTCTGGCCAAAAATTGAAAACTGTTGAAACTTTCAGGAAACCTTCCCTGGACTATTAGAAGACTTTTTGCAATACATTTGCCTTATCTTTCTTCATCCGTTGCTGAGATATAGGAGCTTAACTCGAAAGGTGTGATGAAATAATTAGTGCATGATTTGCTGTAACTTGCTGTAATTTCTCACGACGCGCGCGCTAAAAGTTTACAAAAACTATGCAAACTTTGTCGGCATAGTCCCAGGAACGTTTACTGAAAGTTTCATGTAATTCTGAGATGGTCGAAAAATCTTAGAAATTTGACAAAATACTAAGGCTATAGCACAGGGTTTTTTGCCGATTTTGGCCAAAAATTGAAAACTCTTGAAACTTTCAGGAAACCTTCCCTGGACTATTAGAAGACTTTTTGCAATACATTTGCTTTATCTATCTTCATCCGTTGCCGAGATATAGGAGCTTAACTCGAAAGGTGTGATGAATTAATTAGTGCATGATTTGCTGTAATTTGCTGTAATTTCTCACGACGCGCGCGCTAAAAGTTTACAAAAACTATGCAAACTTTGTCGGTATAGTCCCAGGAACGTTTCCTGAAAGTTTCATGCAATTCTGAGATGGTCGAAAAATCTTGGAAATTTGACAAAATACTAAGGCTATAGCACAGGGTTTTTTTGCCGATTTTGGCCAAAAATTGAAAACTCTTGAAACATTCAGGAAACCTTCCCTGGACTATTAGAAGACTTTTTGCAATACATTTGCCTCATCTATCTTCATCCGTTGCCGAGATATAGGAGCTTAACTCGAAAGGTGTGATGAATTAATTAGTGCATGATTTGCTGTAATTTGCTGTAATTTCTCACGACGCGCGCGCTAAAAGTTTACAAAAACTATGCAAACTTTGTCGGCATAGTCCCAGGAAGGTTTCTTGAAAGTTTCATGCAATTCTGAGATGGTCGAAAAATCTTGGAAATTTGACAAAATACTAAGGCTATAACACAGGGTTTTTTGCCGATTTTGGCCAAAAATTGAAAACTCTTGAAACTTTCAGGAAACCTCCCCTGGACTATTAGAAGACTTTTTGCAATACATTTGCCTTATCTATCTTCATCCGTTGCCGAGATATAGGAGCTTAACTCGAAAGGTGTGATGAATTAATTAGTGCATGATTTGCTGTAATTTGCTGTAATTTCTCACGACGCGCGCGCTAAAAGTTTACAAAAACTATGCAAACTTTGTCGGCATAGTCCCAGGAACGTTTACTGAAAGTTTCATATAATTCTGAGATGGTCGAAAAATCTTGGAATTTTGACAAAATACTAAGGCTATAGCACAGGGTTTTTTGCCGATTTTGGCCAAAAATTGAAAACTCTTGAAACTTTCAGGAAACCTTCCCTGGACTATTAGAAGACTTTTTGCAATACATTTGCTTTATTTATCTTCATCCGTTGTTGAGATATAGGAGCTTAACTCGAAAGGTGTGATGAATTAATTAGTGCATGATTTGCTGTAATTTGCTGTAATTTCTCACGACGCGCGCGCTAAAAGTTTACAAAAACTATGCAAACTTTGTCGGCATAGTCCCAGGAACGTTTACTGAAAGTTTCATGTAATTCTGAGATGGTCGAAAAATCTTGGAAATTTGACAAAATACTAAGGCTATAGCACAGGGTTTTTTGCCGATTTTGGCCAAAAATTGAAAACTCTTGAAACTTTCAGGAAACCTTCCCTGGACTATTAGAAGACTTTTTGCAATACATTTGCCTTATCTATCTTCATCCGTTGCCGAGATATAGGAGCTTAACTCGAAAGGTGTGATGAATTAATTAGTGCATGATTTGCTGTAATTTGCTGTAATTTCTCACGACGCGCGCGCTAAAAGTTTACAAAAACTATGCAAACTTTGTCGGCATAGTCCCAGGAACGTTTACTGAAAGTTTCATGCAATTCTGAGATGGTCGAAAAATCTTGGAGTTTTGACAAAATACTAAGGCTATAGCACAGGGTTTTTTGCCGATTTTGGCCAAAAATTGAAAACTCTTGAAACTTTCAGGAAACCTTCCCTGGACTATTAGAAGACTTTTTGCAATACATTTGCCTTATCTATCTTCATCCGTTGCCGAGATATAGGAGCTTAACTCGAAAGGTGTGATGAATTAATTAGTGCATGATTTGCTGTAATTTGCTGTAATTTCTCACGACGCGCGCGCTAAAAGTTTACAAAAACTATGCAAACTTTGTCGGCATAGTCCCAGGAACGTTTACTGAAAGTTTCATGCAATTCTGAGATGGTCGAAAAATCTTGGAATTTTGACAAAATACTAAGGCTATAGCACAGGGTTTTTTGCCGATTTTGGCCAAAATTTGAAAACTCTTGAAACTTTCAGGAAACCTTCCCTGGACTATTAGAAGACTTTTTGCAATACATTTGCCTTATCTATCTTCATCCGTTGCCGAGATATAGGAGCTTAACTCGAAAGGTGTGATGAATTAATTAGTGCATGATTTGCTGTAATTTGCTGTAATTTCTCACGACGCGCGCGCTAAAAGTTTACAAAAACTATGCAAACTTTGTCGGCATAGTCCCAGGAACGTTTACTGAAAGTCTCATGCAATTCTGAGATGGTCGAAAAATCTTGGAAATTTGACAAAATACTAAGGCTATAGCACAGGGTTTTTTGCCGATTTTGGCCAAAATTTGAAAACTCTTGAAACTTTCAGGAAACCTTCCCTGGACTATTAGAAGACTTTTTGCAATACATTTGCTTTATCTATCTTCATCCGTTGCCGAGATATAGGAGCTTTACTCGAAAGGTGTGATGAATTAATTAGTGCATGATTTGCTGTAATTTGCTGTAATTTCTCACGACGCGCGCGCTAAAAGTTTACAAAAACTATGCAAACTTTGTCGGCATAGTCCCAGGAACGTTTACTGAAAGTTTCATATAATTCTGAGATGGTCGAAAAATCTTGGAATTTTGACAAAATACTGAGGCTATAGCACAGGGTTTTTTGCCGATTTTGGCCAAAAATTGAAAACTCTTGAAACTTTCAGGAAACCTTCCCTGGACTATTAGAAGACTTTTCGCAATACATTTGCCTTATCTATCTTCATCCGTTACTGAGATATAGGAGCTTAACTCGAAAAGTGTGATGAATTAATTAGTGCATGATTTGCTGTAATTTGGCTTAATTCCTCACGACGCGCGCGCTAAAAGTTTACAAAAACTATGCAAACTTTGTCGGCATAGTCCCAGGAACGTTTACTGAAAGTTTCATGTAATTCTGAGATGGTCGAAAAATCTTGGAAATTTGACAAAATACTAAGGCTATAGCACAGGGTTTTTTGCCGATTCTAGCCAAAAATTGAAAACTCTTGAAACTTTCAGGAAACCTTCCCTGGACTATTAAAAGACTTTTTGCAATACATTTGCCTTATCTATCTTCATCCGTTGCCGAGATATAGGAGCTTAACTCGAAAGGTGTGATGAATTAATTAGTGCATGATTTGCTGTAATTTGCTGTAATTTCTCACGACGCGCGCGCTAAAAGTTTACAAAAACTATGCAAACTTTGTCGGCATAGTCCCAGGAACGTTTACTGAAAGTTTCATGTAATTCTGAGATGGTCGAAAAATCTTGGAATTTTGACAAAATACTAAGGCTATAGCACAGGGTTTTTTGCCGATTCTGGCCAAAAATTGAAAACTCTTGAAACTTTCAGGAAACCTTCCCTGGACTATTAGAAGACTTTTTGCAATACATTTGCCTTATCTATCTTCATCCGTTGCCGAGATATAGGAGCTTAACTCGAAAGGTGTGATGAATTAATTAGTGCATGATTTGCTGTAATTTGCTGTAATTTCTCACGACGCGCGCGCTAAAAGTTTACAAAAACTATGCAAACTTTGTCGGCATAGTCCCAGGAACGTTTACTGAAAGTTTCATGTAATTCTGAGATGGTCGAAAAATCTTGGAATTTTGACAAAATACTAAGGCTATAGCACAGGGTTTTTTGCCGATTCTGGCCAAAAATTGAAAACTCTTGAAACTTTCAGGAAACCTTCCCTGGACTATTAGAAGACTTTTTGCAATACATTTGCCTTATCTATCTTCATCCGTTGCCGAGATATAGGAGCTTAACTCGAAAGGTGTGATGAATTAATTAGTGCATGATTTGCTGTAATTTGCTGTAATTTCTCACGACGCGCGCGCTAAAAGTTTACAAAAACTATGCAAACTTTGTCGGCATAGTCCCAGGAACGTTTCCTGAAAGTTTCATGCAAATCTGAGATGGTCGAAAAATCTTGGAATTTTGACAAAATATTAAGGCTATAGCACAGGGTTTTTTGCCGATTTTGGCCAAAAATTGAAAACTCTTGAAACTTTCAGGAAACCTTCCCTGGACTATTAGAAGACTTTTTGCAATACATTTGCCTTATCTATCTTCATCCGTTGCCGAGATATAGGAGCTTAACTCGAAAGGTGTGATGAATTAATTAGTGCATGATTTGCTGTAATTTGCTGTAATTTCTCACGACGCGCGCGCTAAAAGTTTACAAAAACTATGCAAACTTTGTCGGCATAGTCCCAGGAACGTTTCCTGAAAGTTTCATGCAATTCTGAGATGGTCGAAAAATTTTGGAAATTTGACAAAATACTAAGGCTATAGCACAGGGTTTTTTGCCGATTTTGGCCAAAAATTGAAAACTCTTGAAACTTTCAGGAAACCTTCCCTGGACTATTAGAAGACTTTTTGCAATACATTTGCTTTATCTATCTTCATCCGTTGCCGAGATATAGGAGCTTAACTCGAAAGGTGTGATGAATTAATTAGTGCATGATTTGCTGTAATTTGCTGTAATTCCTCACGACGCGCGCGCTAAAAGTTTACAAAAACTATGCAAACTTTGTCGGCATAGTCCCAGGAACGTTTACTGAAAGTTTCATGCAATTCTGAGATGGTCGAAAAATCTTGGAATTTTGACAAAATACTAAGGCTATAGCAAGGGTTTTTTTTTGTCAAAAATTGAAAACTCTTGAAACTTTTCAGGAAGCCTTCTCTGGACTATGACAAGACTTTTTGTAATACATTTGCTTTATCTGTATTTATCCGTTGGCGAGATATAGGAGTTTACACTTGACTGCCTAGCTCGAAATGTGTGATGTTACTATGCCGACAAAGTTTGTAAACTTGTAGCGCGCGCGTCGCGAGAAATTACAGCAAATTACAGCAATTTGTGCACTAATTAAAACATCACACCTTGCTAGGAAGGGAGCCAATTTAAACTGCTTTATGTCGCCAACGGATGAAGATAGATAAAGGAAATATATTGCAAAAAGTCTTGTTATAGTGCAAAGGTTTCCTGAAAGTTTCAAGAGTTTTCAATTTTTGACAAAAAACCCTGTGCTATAGGCTTAGTATTTTGTGAAAATGTTTCGACTGTCGGCCTTTTGGATTAATGTGTAGAATATGGGAAACATTTCATTTGGTAGTTCTCCAGAAAACACAGACTGAGCAGTCGCCCGTGCATCATACACATGTGGTATTCAGGCAGTACGCGTATCCGTGGTACTCCACTTTTTAGTTTGTGCAGAAGTCATTATTTTCTTCACGATGTGATATGTAGGTTGACAAGTATGTGATCTCCTGTTGGGTCGGGTAACTGAACAGACATAGTATGGGAGCGAACTTCACGTCCACCATCAATGTGGGCGTTTTTGCGATGCGTTACCCCAATAATTAACCTTATTTATCAATAAAGATTATATGAAATAAACCACGTTAAACTAAAACACTCTAAACACCCGAAATGCGCTTTTTTTTGCCCAAATGCATAAGCCTTTTCTAAAAAAAAAAAAAAAAAAAAAAAAAAACTGGCCAGCTGCAAGAGAGAAAGATTTTTTTATTTTGTAAAGCGTTTAGTTAGACTTTTATAAGATTGTAGTCGCATCAAGTACTCCCAGTAGTTTGGTGAAGTATTTAGCATCTATATAGTTAACAATATTTTAATCGATTTTGAATAACTTTATGCTGTAATGCCGCCGCTATTTTTCTCCCATCCTACGACCTGACCTTTATAATGGATTAGGCGTCGCGCAGGACGTGCGGCACACGAAACGGTTTAATGTCGCCAACTGTCATCACCTTCTCGATATTGCGTGATATTGCGTGATACCGATTTCCTGTTACGATTGTGGCACGCAGCTAGAACGCATGCGCAAGAAACGGTATTTTAAGCTGTGGATTCCAAAAGCAATTTAGATTCAATTAAAATCGGTAGTCGTCGGCAAGGACAAACCTTTGAGCCGCCAAGGTAATAACTAAGTAGCCGTTATTAATAGTTACAGGACCAAACCCAAAACTTCCGCAGAAAATACAGTTTGATTCTAAACTGCTAAGTATAAGATTACTTATAAGAAATCGAGTTTCACGGAAAGCAGCAGCTACATTAATAGTTATGGTTGCAACTCCGAGAAGCTTATACTAAACGATTTAATAGTTCGACTCCCGTAAACCGCCTTCTTTTCAAGACTAGTACTTGTTTTTTCTTTTCTTTGCAGTTGGACCTCTGATGTGCGATTCAGCGGAAGCCGTTTCCTGTTATTGTTGTTACCCAAGGTTTTTTAATATATCTGACTCGACAGGAAAGTATTAGTGAATCTCTGCCTCAAGCAATCGCCTGACTACGAGAGGAAATGCGATGAAAACAACTGACGCGGGGGCAAAAAAAAAAAAAAAAAAAAAAAAAAAATTAGTGATATTCTTCACACGTGCATCGTCCCATACTTTGCTGGGCAATATCAGTATTTTCGAAAGTCGTTTATTTCGAAGTACTGGAGGCATTTAAAAATAGGTTTATCTCTGCCTTGAGGACGTGCGCAAGTTGGTACTTGTCAGTTGCTAACATCGTTTGTGCGTGCAGGAAGTGCGTAAATTTTAAGAACGATGACATAAATCTTTCTCCTTCAGGATGTGCGTACAGTAACTTGCCGGTCAGACTATGATGGCAAAGATTTTCTGAAATTCTGAGCAACGATCAGAGACCAGCATTGTTCTTTCTCGACAAGGAGCAACTTGCTCTGGAAATGACAATGTGTAACGCGATATTTGCAAAGCCAGTTTTATTAAAACAGCTTTTTCAAAGCTAAACTAGTAAGCAGCACTCGAGACGAACTTGAGTTGTAAAACTTCTTCTTCAATTCTCGCGCGTTTCGTCTGTCTTAAAAAAAAGAAAAAATGTCTCATGGTGAAAATCAATCACATCCGCAGTAAAAATAGCGGTATTGCCGGAAATTCAGGTTTATAAAATCAAAGAGCCAATACTGAATCACGTGCGTTCTTTTTCTGACCCTGTGGACACTCCGCATTTTCCTCATTCCTTGCTTTCCGCAAATGTTTTCCATTTCGGCAGTCTATAAACAGTCGGCGTGGGCGTGACAAATAGTGGAGAGCAGAGGCGGATATCAGAGTTCATTTCCTTGAAGCCAACTGGGGATAATACGTCCAAGATGGAGAAGCAATGGGGAAAGGCTCAGTATTGGGGGTTGTCTTCTGTCTATGACCCACAATGGATCCTGGACGAGGAACAGAAGGAACTAGAGAAAAAGTTGATGGAAATTTGTCGCACAGTGATACGGCCGAACGCGGTGAGTAAATTAGATATATTCTTTGTACAAAAAACATTAGCATCTTTAATGCATTTAAAAAGCACGCAGTGCGTCCACGCGGCCCGAGCCCCAAGCGCTAAAACGATGCGCGCATGGCACCCCAAAACGTTGGCACCATGGCATCGGCAGGGCCCGCTCGTGTAAACGGGGCAGACCAAACGTTTTGAGGTGCCGTTGCCTGAAAATTTAGAGGTGCCGACGTCACTTCTAAAATTTTGGCCACCGCTACCTCCAAACACGAGCGGCCGTGCCGCAAAAAAGAAAAGAAAAGAAAAAAAGAAAAAATCGGCACGGTAACAACTTTTTGGGGTGCCGTGTCGCTGTGTGTAAAATGGGGTGATGCCTTCAAGACTACCAGGCAAGGGCCTAAATATCAACACTACAGCAAACGACGGTGACCTAAAAGATTTAGAAAACTAGAATGCGTCTTATCCATGGAATGGCAACGACAAGTTTCATCTTGCAGGGATAATCACGCGTTCCTGCACGTACAACAACTTTCTTGAAGGACTTTTAGTTTTATAGTTGCTGATGCCCTAGATATTTATGTACATTGGTGACGCATTTTACACGGGCCCTAGCAAGTACACCTAAGGACTCGAGTCGAGTGATTTTGGCTCATGGCTCCGACGAGTACGGAATGTCTCGGATTTCTGAATCTTTTGCGTCCGGTTTATTTATCGACTTCCCTAAACAAGGCGTTGTTTTGTCGTAAAAAGTTGTCTAAATTAGGAACAGATCTGATCTTTGCGGATGGATGACGTGATTAGAACTTTCAGCAAACACAATATGCAAGCAAGCACGAACCTCTATTTGACTTTATCGTGTTACCATGGCTACAATCAAGTGTATATGACAAAGAATAAAAAAGGCTAAATTTATTTATTGTTGATCTCGTCCGATCAGTCTGCAGAGTTTGTACACAAAATCAAGATACAGAGAGACTTTTTAATCCTCGTGGGAAAAAAATCATTGCTGTGTGGACTGGATAAACATGAACAACACGAAACAAAACATTCCGCAAAGAAAAGCTGACACTATTTGATGTGCAGCTGATATATCCACACTCGAATCTGACTCTGCGGCATGCAGCAAGAACAGTTCCGGCCAACCTTTAGTCCGAGATTACATCCATCTCCCATCGGGCAACTTTTGGGACGGCTGTATTCGCAGGCTCGTTAACGTCTGAACGGTCAACCATGATACAGGGCCGGTGATACTCAAATGACAGATATCATTGAGCAATGAAACATCCTAAATTAGCAGTGTTCATGTTTGTTGTTGTCAACAGGATGTGCCATTTTGGCTTAAACAGAAATCCCAGAAAACAGGGTTAATTTACGAAAGAATGCAAATCCCTTTACGCTAAATAGGATTAAACTCTTTTCTTGTTACCTTTTAATATATCTGAGCCAATTAGCAAAGCTTGATTGTTTGAGAATAATCTCAAGCTGTGTTCCGTACACGATCAGATCGGTCCACACAGCACAAATGAAACCAGGAATGAAAAGGAAAGGAAGAGAAAGAGGAAAAAGAAGTCCAGCGCCAACGAAATTAAGGGATGAAAGAGCAACGAACCTGGGACAGTCACGCTAAAATCGTCACGTGGTATTTAAAATTTAATTAAGAACTCGAAGACTTTATTGTTGAAAAAGAGACGTCGCCGAAGAGACTTAGGATAGCAGTTTTATCAACGAGTTAGTTTTGCTCCTCTCGGGTCCGTCATTATAGTCTCGTCCGCCTCAATATTTGGTCGGTCTAAACTCGGCTCCATTTAATCCCGAGCAAGTTACGTCAGCAGTCGCTATGGTGGTCCAGGTATGGGATCTCTTCCTTCCTTTGGCGCGTCAGCAGCTTTTTGGGTGGTCACTTTGTCTCAACAGTTCTATGTAAAGCGCGCGAAAGTACAGGCTGATGTCAGTCGCGCTTAGAGTGAGGGCCGAGGAGACGACTGATATTTCAGGCTAGCGAAAGTAAGTTGACTCGTAAGATCACGGCAGGGGAGAACGAAAGGCACGCGAGAAAGGAGGAAAATATTGTTGTTCTCGTCTGTATTATTATCATTTTTTTTTTTTCAGGTGGTCGCTGATCAGACTTATGAATTTCCCAGGAAAAGCATTGATGCTCTCGCGTCTTTAAACCTTCTCGGTTTATTAGTTCCCCGTGAACTCGGGGGCCTGGGTCAAAATCACGTGTGTGCTGCTATGGTGGTGGAGACCATCGCCCGATACGGCTGCCCGAGTACCGCAATGATTTATGGTAAGGAAAATACGTAATTGCCTCTGTTTCAAAACGAGGCCAAGTGTGCAAACCGTGTGAAGACGAGTTGATTTGCGTTGAAATGGAGTCATTCGGTAGTCAAAAACATTTTCTTCCTCAGTGATGCACCTGGGAGCTGTAGCTCTTCTGCTGCTTCGTCACCATGGCAACCAGACTATCCGAGATCTCTTGTGCCGCCTGGATAAAAACAAGTTGATAGGGACGCTGATCTTCAGTGATCCTGCAACAGGCAAGTTGAATTTCACAAGCTTAACTGTCATTAGGAATGCATTGAGTGTTTTGTGATGGAAATGAAGATGGTGATAGTATCATGACGACGTTGACAAACACGACGACAAAAACTGGTTGTGGCTGAAACAAAATGATGATGAATATGATGGTAAAGACGATGATGATGATAATGATGATGATGAAGACGATGATGATGACGACGACGATGATAATGACGATAATAATAATGATTATAATGATGATGTCAATGGTGAAGACGACAATGGTGATAATGACGTGTAATGATGTTATGCTTGTTGGTTGATCAGATAGAACATATAGAAACATACCAATGTTCTTTTCGCACAGGTGGTCACAATTGGTACCCATTTTCCTCAAAATGCAAGCAATACGAAGACGGCCGCATTCAGTTGTTGAGGTACGGGGCCTGGGTCACCAGCGCGGGGTTTGCCGACTTTTACTTGGTGGAGGCCACGAGTCCAGAGTTCGGTGATAACTTCATGAACCTCAGCAGTTTCTTGCTGTACAAAGTAAGTCCACAATTGCGTGATATCAGCTGTCTTCTGTATATCTTAGAGAGTGAAACTTGATGAGGTGTTTCAAAGTCCTACATTCTTCTTGTGTGGCTCTTGATTGCGTGACACATTGTGACAGGACGAGGTCCGGTCCAGCACAGACGAATGGTCCGCCCTGGGAATGCACGGCAACCAATCAGGGCCAGTTATTTGCGAAGCAATGTTGACTGCGGACAGGCTGGTAGGAGAGTTTGGTAAGTGTCATATAACGAGCACAAACCCCAAAGAAAGTTTACTCGAAGTTTTCTTCAAGAGAAATTCCTTGTGTACCAAGCACAAGAAAAAGGAACAGTGCTTTCCTTTCTTCTTGTGCTCGCGCTCGTACCGTACGGCCATCTTGGCATCTATGCTTGTTCCCAGACTGCCATGCGTGAAGATATACACGTTTTCAGAGCCTCTCCTCACTTGTGTGGCGATTTCTTCATTTTAGTCCCATAAATTGATCCTAAATGCGTATGCCTACGATTCAGGTGAATTTCCGTTGGCGGCTCACGAGGTTATCGACCCATGCTTCTTGATACTGTCCTCGGCCTGTTGGAACGGAGTGGCACTGGGCTGTATTGACATTGCTAAAAAGCACGTGATCCAGAAGCAGCACGCTGACATGGGCATGCGCGTGGCGGACTACCAGATAATTCAGGTGGGACTGGTGACCATCTTTTCGTTGGTTCAACTATTTGCCAGTTTCGTCTTGCATTGCTAAAACCTTTTCTACCCGTCATCATTATAGGATCATGGTATCTTTTCCCATCAAATATATTGTTGTCTTGTTGTTCAGGACTACTTTGGAGAAGCCATAACAGAGACGAATGCATCACGGATGACCTTATTTAGCATTTGCCGAGCTATGGATGACGTCACTAACAACAATGATTGGTCGATCTATGCGAACAAAAGAATGCCATCGCCGGGGTAATTATCTTTCTACTTACTTTCACGGAGAATCTTTGCTGAGCAGACGACGGAATATTTTTGTATCTTTTCTTTCATTCGAGTGTTTACATTCTGTGATTGAGCAGTATAAATATATTAATCTGTGTTGTTTCGTACAACATTGTCAGGTTACTCTATCGATGCACTTTTTGTACCGCTATTCCTCTCGGCCAATCAGGAACAAAACCAACCGCTATGCCTTTTTCCGCAGGCGTGGGGGGTTCCATCATTGGTGTTTTCAGGTGAAAATCAAAGCCTCTAGTAACGTGTGCGCCGTTGGAGACAAAATGCTCTTTGCCTGCGGGGGAGCGGGTTACAAGACAGACCTGGGTAAGGTTTCAACGATGAATTACAAAATAATGTTTCTGGTAGCCCGGGACAAACTGTCCATTTGGACACGTTAACGTGCATGGTGACTGTATGATCAATGCCTCATAATAGCTAGATTATAAAAATATATGTACCATGTTTCGTTTCGTTCCGTAGGCCTGGAAAGACTTCTAAGAGATGGAAAGGCAGGATGGGTGATGGGGGCTAGTAATGAAGTGCTGAGACAACTTGTGGGAAAAATTGCTCTGTTCGGCATGGAAGCTGTGGACTTCTGGTGAGTTGAGCGCCAGCTGTTACTGATAAAGAAACCAGGTTACTCGATGGAAAGCTCCCGCGGGCAAAGATGCTTTGGTAACATCCTTTCATTTATTCCCCATCTTAGGTGTAAAGTGCCAAACGACAGAATCCTGAACATGGAGTTGAGAAAACTGAGCGGTGAGGACAAACGCAAACTAGCGGAGAAGCTCCTGAAAGAAGCAGAAGCAGAGGAAGTGGGACCTGTCAATCACAGCGACTACCAAGACACAGACTTCGATAATCCTTTCAACACTTCATTGCCAGACAAAGCTGCACCTTACACCACCCCCGACAGGACAGAACACCGGCCTGCGCTATCCCCAGACTCCTACACAGCGCTGAAGCTGGAGTCGGTTCGCCCGGTGGGGGAGAGGACCGCGGAATACAGTTTCTCCCTTCCCCATCCGACAGACCACACTGGCTGTTTGGCTGGGCAGTTCGTGAAAGTCAGAGTGAGTCCGAATGGTCCCGAGTCCAAGTGTGAGCGACATTTCTCTCCTGTGTCAGCGGTTTCAGATCACGGAAAAATCGCACTCTTGGTGAAGCACGAGACTGCGGGTAAACTTTCACAGTGCTTCCGCGCTTTAAGGCCAGGTACGTACACACCTAGACTTCTTTTACTCTTCGCTGCCATGTTTCTCTGTCCAGACTCAAACAACCAAGACATACTGTTTGTGTGTTGTCGCGTTACGTATTTGGTGGACCTTTTCTCTTCAAGACCGTGTAAGCGAGCGCGGAAGGCTCAGGGCGCGCGGAACCCCTAAGCGCTCCCTAACAAGTCTTGGACGGAGCAACTGTTCGCAGTTTAAGTATTTTCTTCACCATTGCGAAGAAAGAGGGGGAGGGAGTTATGACCAACAAATATGAGTCGGTATGTCCCACAACTTTTGTCCAGGAGTAAAGATTACATTCGCCTTATATTAGCTTTGAAAGAGTTAATATGGTCAGGTGTCCCCCTTAGGCAACATGGTGGAGTTCAAGGGACCGTGTGGCGGCTTCGAATATCGCCCTAACTCCTTCAAGCACCTGAGCCTGTTGGCCAGCGGTATTGGCTGCACGCCGGTCGTGCAACTGGTGCGTGAGGTGGCAAGGAATCCTAGTGACCAGACCTCTCTCTCAGTCATATATTATGCGGACAAGGAGACCGAGATAGCTTACAAGGACGAGCTGGAAACATACAGCAGCCAAGATCCCCGAATCAAGCTGTTCTGCTCTGTGGGAGAGGTCGACAATAATAACTGGCAGGGAGGGGTGGGTTATATCGACAGTGCGATGCTGGAGGCCCACATTCCTCCCCCCACGGAAGATTCTCACCAGATTTTAGTGTGCGGGGGGCCGTCCATGGTGATTACGGTGCTGCGGAGTTTGTCGGAGCTTGGTTATCCAAGTGGAAATGTGTTCGTCTATGGACAGCTCGGGGTACAACAGGTGCGCGGAATTTATGGTCGGTATGCGACGCTGTCCTCACACACCAAGAAGCGATAACTAAGATTCTGGACAAGGATCCAACTTAGTTCAGACTGACGATTTGCAGCTATAAATCTAAAGCCACAATAGATCAAAAGAGTACTTTAGTGATGACCAGCCGGCTCTGGAGATCAGGACTCGATGTTTGTCTTTCAGGGCCCAGAAACAATTAGCCGGGTTTTTCTTTCGAGGAATGATTGGATAGAAATGAGTCTCCAATTCAGCTGGTAGCTTATCTACATGTTTCAATCGATTCTATTGTTTCTTTCTCCTTAATGGATTTTACCTGGATGGTTATGCAGTTCGAAGATCAGAGATCAAAGTCTAAAGCCCGAGTCTTCTATAGCGAACAATCGTTCCATTTTTAAACCAGACCAAAGTTAAAGTAGGGATCGATCAATTCTTAGAAGACCATTTTCTCATTTGTTTGTCGTTTGAAGAACGAGAGACTCAACTAATCTTATTTAAGGTTTGATTTTAATAGAACAGCTATTATAAGGCCGTCTGCCTACTGATGAAGTCCTGTAAAGACTGAAACTGAACTCGTAAAGTGGTTAGTGTCCGTGAGGCACTGTTGCGCAATTTATCGCCAAAATGCCTAACTAAAGGTTCTCACAAGCTTACTAGCAGCAAAGTGTATTTGAGTCAGTCCAGCAAAACCTCGCAATAAAGACTACAAAACTATCTAACACCTCGATTGTTTGAAAAGAGGGAAAGTAGACTTGCGTGTAGTAGACTTGCGCACCAAGTGTCCCGCACCACGATTTGCCGTTTTTCTGTGCCACTGCTGCTGCTGCTTGCTGTTGTCGTTGACGATTGATGGTCGGCGTTGCCAGCTGCCTCGCGTTGTCCTCACTTCGCACATGATCCTCGGCAGGTCGATTCAAAAGTACTTTTGTAGAGATTCCCCGAGGAATTCCTCAATCTGCGACACGAGCTGCTGACACTGCTGCTCTACTTCAAAACACTCGTCTGAAAAACAATGACTGAATTAAAAATCTTATACTCTACTGAGCTTTGCAAAACTGCAGAGAGAGCAGCATGCGAGTGTCATGCACTGCGCGCTTGTAGTTTCGTTTTCATCCCGGAACACGTCATTTGACAAAGCTTTAGATTTCCTGTAACATACGTCATATAAAAGCCGCGATGAGAGATATCGGACAGCAACGACCAATCACGCAAAGCATTATGGTCAACATATTAACGCGTGCGAAGGGGGTGGGGGCACACCACTCGTGCTTACCCTCCATGAGTTCCGCCAGGAATGGGATTGTTTCTGGTAAGAGAACCATGAAGTCATCGCCAAGTCGCTGGT